>CAODLS010304975.1:0-17853 GCA_948243855.1 Flueggea neowawraea
TGACAGACGCTCCTCGATTTTTGAAATTTTGAATATCTTCTAACACAGTTACGAGGAAGATCAAAGACATAACTATTGAAGACTCGACTACGTACGCAACACTGAGTATAACGCACACAACATTCAAGCTCTACGTACACAAATAAAGGTACTATGCACGTAGTTACTTCTTGATATAAAACAGTGAGTACTGGAACTTGGCCTATGCACACAGAAGGAATATCGTTTCACGTAGTGCTCTGATAAAACCATGAAGTACGTACACAGTACACATGGTACGCACGTAGCAAGGACTGACGTCATTAATCTCACCATTTTTGCATCTCTCACAACGGCTGTTTTGGTATCCACAATGGCTAGTTTTTGAGGAATGCCTATAAATAGACGTTTCAAGTCATAAGGTAAAAAAGAACAATCCTTGAGAGTGCCTAAAAGCCTTGAAAATCTTCCCATTGCATTCTTATTTTGTTCTTGAATACTTACATACCAACTGAGCTGTTGATTTGCTATTTTATCACTAAGTTGGTTGAACAACATTGTCATTTAGTTGAGAATAGTATTGCAATCAAGCTTTGTTTGTAAAGCTTGAGAAAGGAATATGTTTGCCTTGTTTGTTACCTTGAAAAACAAAGGAGTGTGGTTTTCTTGTTTTGACCAGCAAAAAGCAAGGTGTAGAAGGTTGTCTTGTGATCCCGAAAGTGAGGAAGTATAGTGGATTCAAACTCTCTAGTGAGCTAGAGGAGTGGACGTAGGTCAAAGAGGACCAAACCACTATAAATATTGGGCTTTGTTTCTCTACCCCTTTACTCCTTTTTTGTTCTTTATTAAGTGGTAGTGTTTTGGATTTAACTACTGTTTTGATTTGAGAATATTTGCAAAATTTTTTAAAAAGGTTTTCTTTTTAGCAAGGAATCCGATTCACCCCTCACTTGGATTGCCACATTGGAATTTCACACGTTACACTGACTTCTTGGTCCAAATTATGTTGAGCACAAATCTCCTCCTCAAATTTGGCATAACCAAAAATTCAAGGCGTTGAGAGCTCCTAGCTCTTTTCACATAAACCGAACACGTTCCAAACTTCATGATTGTTGCCTCTCAAACTTAACATCTTTGTTTAGCTCGACATCAATTAATTTTGGAATCAGTTGTTATTATTGCTCCACAAAGACAATAATAATGCACATATATATAGTTGCAAATAAACATGGAAGCATGGCAATACATTTAGTTTACTATCTACCAAAATTTATCTAGCTAAGTCTCTTATTAGGTACCTAATCAAACAATAAACATTAAATGTCTATGTTACCATCTACACAAAATAATTAACTAAGTTAGAGTCAATTTATGGATATTAAATTCTTTATAATTGTTTGGCTCATCTTAAATTCATTATGACTTAGAGAAATCTATGTTGGTTATCGCAATTATTAAGTCTCACATCTTAATAATTAAGCAACAAGTTAACAAATAAAATATTGCAACAAAAAACGTAATTAAATGACCAAAAATAATAATGCAACACATGACATTTATTAAACCAAACTGCAATCAAACAATCAATTGATTGTCAATACTAATCAATAAAAAAACAACTTACCCAAACATAATACTAGATTATTATGCCACTCAAGCCTTGACGACCAATAAATCACACAATGGACACTTAGCCAATGCGTTTGCATAGAATCCTAAGTTAACATATCAATTCCTCAATGATTTTATTACATAAACTACTATACCATGGACACCACACATAATGACCTTTTTCTCGAGGTTATAAGACAAGTAGAATATATCCTACTTAAGTCCTTTTAGCTCTAAAGTATTGTAGAACCTCATGATAGTACTTTAACAATCATGTTTCTATGGAATTCTAGATTGATTCACCAACTCGATTATATGAATGAAGTGAACGAATCTTTATCATCACATGTAACTTATTTGTTTTACTTTCCTTAATACTACCACCCAAATACACCAAGTATTATGCATCTCAATGACATGTTGAATAAATCGACAACATGCAAAAAATCTTAATTTTGCGTTCCTTTTGGTGCATTATGACTTTATCTGATTACAACTATGATCTTAATGAATGCTTAATCATTGTGATTCGTATAACATATTACATATGGACTAGGGTTATCCATACATAAGTATTACCCATGATTGAAAACTTATCTCGATTCACTAAATGAGATAATTTTCAAAATATATTTTTAAAGAAATCCTCGGCAGAAAAAACAAAATTTATACAATTTTCAAACAATTTTCATTATCCAAAAATTTACGAAAAGTACTTCTTGAACTAAAAAAATCTAGAAAATATTTTAGAAAATCAAGAAAATTGTAAATTTGAATTCTTCCAAAACATTTGGTGGTTGAAAACATCATCATGTGCTCCCACGAGCTGGTGAAAGGAGGTGTCACGAACGACACATGCATCGTGCTCTACAACAGCCCATTCCCTTTGTTCTGCCATGTGTCAACGCAAACGGATACACGTGCGAATGCATGTTAATTGTCAACACTCGAATGCTCCGCTTGTTGCTAACTTGGCAATAGAATCCAAGTTGGCACAGGTGGCTGACACATTGCCACACATGTCGCGTGTCACTTACTGGTTGGGTGGTGGTTGCTGATGTGTCGCCTAGTTAGCACAAGCCACGTGCCGCAATTTGCCACGTGTCAAGTTTTATTGTCTACTTATGTTGACGTGGCATATTTTCAGCAAGTGATACGTGACACTGACTAGAATACCACGTGAAAACAATTGCCACATGTCTATCTCTATTTGGTCAATGTATGCCACACATGGCATACACATCCAATCCACAATTGCAATAGACAAATGGCACACCCTGATTGGGCCACATGGCACATGTGAACCAAGCGCATCTCGCCAGTTAGCTCTAGTCGTCACATCCAGCAGTGTCACTCAGCGCCGCCAGATGCACATGAACAGTATTAGTGCTGGCGCATGATGTTCACGCATCACCTTCTGATGAGATTCCGATGGCCGTCTTTGGTCAATTTGTTTTTTTCAAGTTTTCGAGGGTCCTAAACTCACCAGTGGAGTTGAAATCAAGGAATTTCGACGTTTTATCTAGTTTCTTCGGACATTCGAATAAAAAACATATCAAAAATTGCACGTAAATGATGAAAACACATGTAAGACAAATATTTTTCAGCATCTAGGTCGCATGACCAACAACATTCGATGAACAAAATCATCAAAACCAACCTAGCTCTCCGATACCAATGAAGTTATCTAATCAAGAATAAACAATAAAGTAATTAACAAATGATTAAATAGAATATCGAGAATATGCCTCGACACGCACAACTGAAGAACTCGATTGGATACACAAGAAACAACTTATTGCTAGTCATCACAAATCACCATCCTTGGAATGACAGGAACGCGACATATATCTGCAACTTAAGAACCACCAAAACGACATCTTGTAGGAGGGATTGAATGTGCAATGAAAAACGATTTAAACCAATTAGGAGCCCATCTCTGAACCCAAATATGAATGAGTTAACCAAAATCGATTTAGTAATCAATCCAATTGAATACCCATTTCATTTCGAGTTTGGCTCCATCTATAACCTGGTATGGACAGATCATTTTTCTAACAACTGGAAAAATCTAGCAAAATTAAAAAAAAAATTCACATGTCTTACCAAAAGTAAAATTTTTGTGTCTTGTTTTCCCAAAAATAAAATCAATGAAGTGGTTCCGTGTTTTAAGTATGGGGTGCGACGTAATTTAAACACTTTGAGAAAATTTGGTCTCCATTGGGATACTAAATACAAAGAGGCAATTACTATTTCATTTATGAACTATATCGTAATCTTTTATTCAGTCCTTTAGTTTTGAAAATCCACTTATTAAGTCTCTACTTATACACAACGTCAATTTAAAACATATGTTTAACACCTAATCTTGATATCACAGATTTTACACTGAGGATTTATACGTAAACTTGAAGAAACATATACCAAAATTAAGTAGTAAACATCTATTCTGAACCGATGTTGTATACAAACCTAATAAAATATTTTTCAAAATTAAAAGACTGAATAAGATATTACAGTAAAATTTAGAAACACAATATTAATTTCCCCAAATACAAAATACCTTTTTTTCATAGTAAGTTTACAAACCGCGTCATTAGTACGGTAATTAACTTATGCTTACATAATGATTAATGACATCTTCGAAGCGATCTTTTAAATAAGAATTCACATAGAATTATAACTACCAATAAGAAAATTAATTTTGTTCTAGTGTGAGCACGTCAAATCAATTCGTCATCACCGAAAACAGAACGGAACCTCAGCTTCATTACATATAGCAACCACATCCAGTTTTCAGCAGAAAATGCCTTCACATCCCCAAACTCAACTAATCGAATAAAGCAAGTAAATCCAGAAATCATATTCCACAAAACCAGGCAGTAACCAAACACCAAGAGGCATCTTTAATCCATTGCTTCTCAACCAAAATAACAGAATATTACAAAATTTCATCATACAAGCAGAGGATTAACTAATTAATATTTACACAGGAGAAGGAAAACAATTAACAGAGCATTGAAAAGATCAGATGATCACAAAACACAGATATCTCACTGGACGACCAAGCGTCTAGCACAAATAGTACAATAAAACTTCCTCTTGGTCTTAAAATAAAGAGGCAAGAAACAGAACCTCCACTGGCTCTCCACATCCATGGCTTGGACCATTCCGCCGCAGAAAGGACACGCACCTGGTGCTGGTTGCCTTCCTATGACCCTCTCGTCTTCATCGCACACAAACACCAGACACATCTTTGATTTGCTTTTCTTTGTTAATTTAGCTGTAATTGAAGGAACTTCTCTTCTGATGAATTGATCGACCTCAGATGGTATAAATGGTCTGTTGGTTGGTTTTTGACTCGGCAAAGGGTATTTATAGGCGGAAGAAAATGTGGGTTTAGTTGGGTCTGGAAAGGTATAGCTTTACCTAGAAGGAGACAAGAAAGAAGGTGGTGTTTAAATCGTGTGAATCGGGCGTGTGTCCAGAAAGTTCTGACCGTCCAAGATGGACTAGACTAAAGATTAAGAATTTTCCTTTCTTACAAAAATAAAGACAATTTCCCGTTTACTTTCGAATAAATACGCGCTTTTGGGTTTGAGAATTTTCAGATGCTGCGATAAGATAACGGGAATAACGAACAAACGGGTATCGGTAACATTGGGCGTAAGAAGGGGAAGGATAACTTCAAACGTGTCCTTTTGTTTTGTTGACTTCAAATGTCTGCAGAGTGTAGACTGTATTCTATATTGAGGAAATTCCACTCTATACCACCCTTTCTATTTTCTTATATGGAAAATTAAAAAAAAAAACAGCTTGATTTTATGGGTAAAGTCTTCAAGATGTTGTTCATGTTTGGAATAATTACACAACTAACCAATGAAAATTTTCCTATTTGTGAATATCTGACCGCTATTTTTGTTTTGCATCTATACCAGTCAGGGCAGTCTCAAGACCAATTGTGCCCCTAAACAATAATATTTTAATAATTTTTAATAATAAAAAATATTATAAATAATTAAATTTGTTTTTGTATATAAATCAATATTATATGTATGTATGTATGTATTCACTTAAAGAAAACATATTAATTTTAAATTTAAATATTTTTATATAGAATATAGGGAGGGAAATGATGAAAAAATGCATTTGAAAAATGAATTTATATTGTTTTTTTTTATAAAGTTAATCTTGCAAGTGTTATTTTTATTTTCATCATTATAAGATGTGTGAAAAGAGTTTTGCTTAATACATATGTGCCCTTAAAGTTGAACACTTTGTGTAATTTACCACATGAACTTTTTAAATGATTATAAACTTGCTCAAACGACATCACATAACCCTTTGAACTTACTAAAATGACATCGCACAATTCTAACTTCGATGACATGACACTTTGTCATGCACATTGTAAGCACATTGTCATGCCAGCGTAGTTGGGGTCATGCGATATCGTTTAGTAAATTTAAGGGATTATATTACGTCGTTTTAGCAAGTTTAAGGGGGTTCAATATAAATTTAGGGGGGAAATTGTAGAAAGTACTCAACTTTAGGGCACACATGTATTAGGTCAAAAGAGTTTATTTAAAGTCAAATACATACAATGTTATTTTGATTTATATGAAAAAAATACAAATCCAAATCTATAATAAAAGAGATAATTCATTTATTAGAAAATTGAAATACTTACAAAGAGTATATCCATATAGATCAAATAAAAGAACTTTTAAGAGCGTTTTCAAACTAATGTTTTAATCAATTTCAAATACGTTTTTGCTTTAAAAGACAACAAACAATTAATTAAAATTTTTTAAATTTAAAATTAAATGGTTAAATAAAATGCGTATGAAAGATTTTACCAATGTTTTGATTAAAGTTGGAGTCACTTTTTATAAGAACAATAATAATTTTTTTAGGCCCCTTTTGTGAGCTCTTATATATATATATTTACTAATTTTAGACTCATTTTATAAGTAGATGAAATTTATTTTTAAAAAAATATAATTCAATTTACTTTTTTTGTAATTTTTGAATTTTCTAATCATTTATAAAGCCCTACTCTTTAATTTTATATTTTAAAATATAATTTTTTTAAATAAATTAAAAAATCATGGAGAATTGGAGATAACTAAGTTAGGAGTACTATGAAAAAAAAGTTGATATTGTTAATTGTTGTTGTGCAACATAGGTGTTAATTGTACGTTTCTCCTTTCCAATCGAATTTGGTTTACAAATTGGGTTTGCATGGAGGTTGGAAACAGCTACATATAATACATTGTTCTTTAAATTATGTATGGAGAATATATCATAATTTTTTTTCTTTGTTTAATTTCATCTGTATATCAGTATATGTATATTTGGTTTACTATTTCCATATACATATATGTTGACTACATTGTCTTGGGTTTTGGTTGTATTGGGTAATCTTCTCTGATGTTTAGTTAAGAAATTTTTTTATTATTTTTTTTTAAAAAATAGAAAAGTAAAAAAAATTATGAAAAATTAAAATTTTCTATTGTTTTCAATTTTATTTCAAAAACAAAGATAAAAAATGAAAAGTAAAAAAATTATTTTTTCAATTAAACATAGCTTATATTTTTCTGTAGGTGTCTAATGAGTTTGATCCATCTCTGATTGTCTTCCAATTCACCGACGATTTTCACATCTTTATTGCTGCCTCGAGTTGTATCTGTCAATTCATTAGCTTCTAAAAGTTCTGAAGCCAGCAGAGATTTTCTCTTGATCTCATCAGTGTTTATGGTTCCCATGTCTGCATAAATTGATAGACTGGCATAGTTCCTTGAAGCTTCGCTTCTTCTTCAGTCAATGTTGGAATATTATCTCCCCTTGATTCGTTCACTTCATCCTCTGATTGCTTTGTTTCTTCATTGTACGAAACTTTTATCATTCTCCGGATTTATTGTGCTTGGTTTCATCTCCACCTTAGTCATGATCATCAGTGAACTCAGGCTCAACGGCATGAATAGTGTCGGACAAAAACCAAGTTGTTGTTCAGAATGAGTGGTGAAATGGACATGGATGAAGTTTACTTCAGACACAATCATTACCAATATAAATTGTCAGGGAAGAGAAAACAATGAATGACAAGGCCGAAATTAACCCGAATTTGATTGACAGAACCTGCTAAATTTTGTTGACCAGTAGTTCAGAATAAACAATATCGAGAAATTTGTTTCTTTATTTAAAAAAACACGTCGATTGAAAGATCAAACTACTAAGAAATTACCACAGAACTGTAGAGGAAAAGCATTGATCAGTGATCTTGAATATCGCAAATCTAAATGAAAAGGCAAAGCTTATAATCAGAATTCAAGTAGTATATGTATGCAAAATTTATATATTAAAAAAACATGGTATTTCAACAATGCACGAAACCTTTTATACGGCAAAATATCTATTTTCTATAAAAACTGTATTCTGAATGCTTCCTGATATTTTTTCAGCTCACAATGGATGACAAAAGACTTCCTCAAGCTTCCTCTTCAATAACAAGATTCAATTGTTATCATAATGGTGCAAGGACCATCACAAAATGGAAACCCTGCTCACAATTATATATCATTATATGATACTCCTAGTTCAGGTTTACGGGGAAACATGGTTCAAAAGTGAATATGTATAGCACAAAAACAATACCTTCACCAACCATGAAACAGGACCAACTGAATTGAAGCAATTAGCATGACAGTTGACAAGTAGATACCAACCATATACACAAAATGTATGACACCGTAGATTCTTGGCATTCATTCAATAAACCCCATAAGAAAGCAGCGAAACCAACAAAGTAAACTAACACAAAGCAAAATTTGTTGCATTTACTCCTCCAACCAATTGTTGGTGTCTTTGTTCATAGACGATAATCCCGGAAAATAAAGAAAAAGAATCACCTCCAACTTAAAGCTTGAAACTTTGTAGCTATTGAGTAATATAGAGAAACTACAAAACAAAGTAATACGAAGATGAGCAGAAACTAGCCCTTGATTGAGCATTGGACGCTTCTGATTCAATTGACCGATTTGGGCCGGCCTTTATTTGCTCTTCAGTTTAAGACACTCAGGCCCATATTGGTAATTTCCTCTTTTATCTTTCTGTTCTTATTTTGATTTTTATGCTCATTTCCTCTTCACGAAAAAACTACTATATGTATCCAACTTTTAGCTTTCAAAACTCGAAACACACTTCCTTGTTATTCGTTTTCACATTCGTCGGTATTTACCTTTTCTTTTCTTCGTTGTTCAAAGATGGCTCCCTTAGGGTTTAGATTCGTTCCAACTCACTAAGAGATCATCTTATTCAGTCATAATCTCTTATTCAGTCTCTCAATTTTGAAAACATCATATTAGGTCCCTGTTTGTACACAACATCAGTTTAGAGCAGATGTTTAACACCCAATCTTGGTATCACTGGTTCTACACGGAACATTTATATGTAAACTTGAAGAAAATGATACCAAAACTAGATGTTAAACATATGTTTTGGACTGATGTTATGTACAAGTAGAGACCTAATAGAAGAATTTTTAAAATTGAAGGACTGAATAGGGGATTACTGTATAACTTAGGGATGCAATAATAATTACTCCATTATTTGTTTAACAAAGCCAATGGTTTACCACTGCCTTCACGTCCCATTCTTGACGATGGAAGAATAAGTTTCTTGATCAAACGAGAAAAGTCCTTTTCTTTTCAAAGTTAAGGAATAAGTTTGTTCCTGGTTCTAGAATTAATAGGATTTAGTCAACCGGGACTTGGAAGGAAACACAAATAGGCAAAAATATAATATGCAGAGGTCAAATTATTGGGACTAAACATTGTTTTAAGTTTATGCCAAAAAAGGGTTTTAGTGTTGATCAAGATAGATGGTTGATGGAGGAATTATGCGTTGTAGGTGTCTTACTGGATGAAGTCAACGTACGTAATGCCTTTACTATTTTTGCGTGCATGTTCTTATATCATTTTTTAATGTGCTAATTGGTTTTTGTTATTATTTAATCATCAATTGTTTGTTCTGTATGAGTCGTTGACCTAGTGAAAACAATGAAATCAAAGCGGATAACTATTAAGTCTGTTGATTCAAGCACGAATACCAAAAAAAGTCCTCCATAAACCTGTTGATTTGACGAATACCCAAGAAAATAGGCATAAAAATCGTTGATTCCCATAGGAATACCGAAATTTGTCGAGGAAAAGGGAGCTCACGCCAACATATTTTTTATCAGACTCCACTACTAAAGAAATAAGAACGTTACATATTTATACAGTACAGATAAAATCCTAATAAGAGTCCTAAAAAAATAAATTAAAGAAATAAAATAATTTAATATTCCTAAACAAGAAACCTAACTAACATAGAAACCTAAAGTAATTAATAAATTATAACATGGAATTTTTCATCGCATCATTCTCCTCAAGGTGGAGAGAATTTACCCTTGAATTGTAGCCATATTCAAATCATTCATCAATGGTCTCACAGATCCATTGCTCTATGTCCCTTTCATAGATGTTTTCAAGCCGTTGTTGTCTTCTTAGTGGCATGATCGTTCATCTCTGATACCAACTAAAGCAGCGAAAGCAATGAAATCAAAAGGGATAACTATTGAGTCCATTGGTTTACGCACGAATACTGAAAATAATTATCTATAAACATGTTGATTCGACTAATACCCAGGAAAAATAGGCATAAAAAATCGTTGATTCCCATAGAAATACCAAAATTTGGCTAGGAAGAGGGCGCTCACACCAACATATTTTATCAAACTCTACCGCTAAGAAATAAGAACATTAGGGTCTAGATAAAACTCTAATAAGAGTTATAAAAAAATAAACTAAAGAAATAAAATAATTAATATTCCTAAAAACAAGAAACCTAATTAAAATAGAAAACTAAAGTAATTAAAAAAATTATAACATGGAATTTTTCACCGCCTCATTCTCCCTAAGGTGGAGAGGATTCTCCCTCGAATTGTAGTCATGTTCAAATCATTCATCAATAATCTCACGGATCCGTTGCTCCATGTCCTTTTCATAGATGCTTTCAAGTCGTTGTTGTCTTCTTGGTGGCATGATCGTTCGTCTCTGATACCAACTGATAAGGCGAAAGCAATGAAATCAAAGGGGATAACTATTGAGTCTGTTGATTCGTGCACTAATACTGGTAATAATCCTCTATAAACATGTTGATTCGATGAATACCCAATAAAATAGACATAAAAAATCGTTGATTACTATAAGAATACCAAAATTTGGCGAGAAAAAAGGCGCTCATACCAACATATTTTATCAAACTCCACCACCAAAGAAATAAGAACGTTACATATTTATAGGGTATAAATAAAACCCTAATAAGAGTTTTAAAGAAAATAAACTAAAGAAATAAAATAATTTAATATTTCTAAACAGGAAATCTAACTAAAATAGAAACCTAAAGTAATTAAAAAAATTATAACTTGGGCATATTGCACCGCATCAGTCGTTTAGGACTCAATTTAGGATTTTGATCTTATTTGTCTTACTAGTAAGGATTCATTCATGGCCTGTCACTATAGTCGTGATACTACATCCATAAAACCCAATTAGTCTTTGTTTGTATCATGTTGTTGATCTATTTCAGTCCAGTTGTATTAGAAATTTAGAGTGAGTTTTAAATCCATAGTGTTCATGATCTTGTGCAGGACTCAAGTTTTGTAGTTTTCAGAGTTGAACGTAAAAATAAATTGGTGTCGAGGGTAAGAGATAGAAATACAAGGAAGACAATTTAAGAATGATGGAATCTTTCTCAACATTGAGCTTAAGCAATCATGACCATATGGAAACAACAATGATGTGAGCTACAACAACTGAAGTAATTCAGAAGCACAGACCTGATGATTTATCAAATGGAAATTTTTGGATTTTAGCAGATTTAGAAGACTTGCTTTTTTTAAGTATATAGTAGCTAGAGATAATTAAAGTTAGGAGTTCTATGATAAAAAATTGTTAATATTGTCTTTTTTAAGGAAAAAGTGTTAATAGTGTTAATATTGTTAACTCTATAGATTCATTCTAACCGACCAAGAAATTATCCTGCATTATTTGCTTGACAAGGCAATGATTTACCTCTGCCTTCAAACTCTATTATTGATGATTGTGATGTTTATGGTGATCAAGAATTGTGGAAAAACAAATTTCTCTAAACTAAAGTAACAAACCTTAACAAATTTCTCGAAACTAAAGTAACAAACCTCTTCTTCTTCTCAAAGCTGAGGAAGAATTTTGATCATGGTTTCAGGATTGATAGGGTTTCTTCAACGGTAACTTGGAAGGAAACCCAGAAAAAGAAGATAAAATATGTCGGTGAAACCATTGGGACTAAACATTCATTCAAGTTCATTCCAGAAAAGGGTTTTAGTCGCGAGCAGATGGTTGATAATGCAGTATATTTTCATTCGCAATGAGATTTGAACGTTTGGTTTCCCTTAAGACAACATATGAGAATTGAGACTTTTGAAGAACTGACATTTTAATGTTGTACTACAACATATGAGAATTCTGAAGCTACGGTTTGTTCATCTATCAAATTAAACTGTTTTTACGTTTTCGTTTCCATTTCCTCACGATACATATATGTATGAGTATCTGAGTATCTTTGTCCTATGAGCATCTTTGTCCTAATTAACTACATATATATCTGAGTATCTGAGAGAGGAATTTACAAGCTTTGATCAAGAAATTGATCACTCTTTGTGCCTCAGTTCATATCTCCGACCATGCAATGTGGATTTTAGGATCTGTAATTGCTGAAACTGATTATATTCATCGGTCGTGCTAGGAGGAAGAACAAAAATGCTGAATTTCTATTCAGAACTCTTCAACCATCCAAGCTGTGGAAAGTACACATCAGTTCAACGGTTCCTCAACTTCAAATAAATTATAATCTTCAACTGATTAAAGAATAATTGTTATATTTTATTAAAAATATATAATAAAGTTATATAAATATTAATTCTAAATATTAATAATAAAAATTAACATTAGCACTTAATATATATTACATTACATTACATTAAAAAATACAACAGAGTTACATTAACATTAATACTTAATAATAAAGCTAGTAATTAATTCTAATAATTAATGATAGAGCTACATAAACATTAGTATTACAACATTAAAACGATAAAAAAGACTGCTCGATACCCCATCTAGCTTTTATTGCATCGCAAAACTTATGATACTGTTAAGTTATTCTGCACTCATGCCTGAGATATCTCTAGTGAATATTTCATAATCAGTCTCATACTCAATTTTCACACTTTATGCAATTGCAATTTTTTCTTCTAGCTTTTTATTATAATCTAGTCATACTTCTTGCCACTCTTCACTTGTCCCTTTTCCAATGTTCTTTACTTTTCCCTTTCTTTTTGATCTCACCTTTGCTTTTATAGCTTTTTGGCCCATTGGACATTTTTGGTCTTCATTTGAATCTACATCCACTGGTATATCAGCATTTGAAGAACTAGAATAGGCACCATTTTCAGTATTTTTTGATCTTTTGGATGACCTAGGGAGAGAGTAGTTTGCTTTCCACTTGGGATCGTTCTTTAGCATCGACCATACATGCTCGCCGGTGAATTGCTTTTTACAAATTAGATAATAAATCTCACAAGCACATTCTTTCACTTGTTCGTCATTCCACCCACTACAATGTTCATTTAATATTTTGTTGTATGCTCGATTGAATTCATTAACCATAGGTATCATTTAAAACCAATGATTCTTCAAAGTAGAATGTTGCTTTGTTGGATCACCTTGCTTATTTTCATTTAAATACTCAACAACCCTTTTCCAAAATGCTTTATCACTTTGACCATTATCGACAACGATATCGATTGAAATTGTCAGTCACGCACTCACGAGTAATTTTCCTCGTTCATACTCCATGAATGACATTTTTCCTTGTTTTTTTTCATTTGGTTGTTTGGATGAGATAATATTTTCATCCCTTGATTGTGAGAAACATGGGAGAATGTGAGAATTTGATAATGAACATGTTTTAGTTGCATTTGAAAGATCAGTTTGGGAAGCAACATCTTTTAGAGGATTATTTTGAATATTATGGGGTAGAAAAGGATGTGAAAAATTTTGCATTTGTGGATGGAAAAAAAGGATATGATAAATTAGGTACATTTTGTGAGTTTTGGGAATATTCTAAATTTGGTGGAAAATATAAATATGATAAGTTTTAAAAAAATATATATTGGGAGGATAAAGAGAGAAGGGTATGTTTTGAAAATTTTCAAAATTATTGGCATTTAAGTTTTGAAATTGTGATGAATTGAAATTTGGATCTATTTTTCTTAGAGAATGATGAAAAAATTTGGGATGATAAAGTGTTGCAATTGAAGAAAAAAATGTCTATTTATAGTGTGGTAAATTCATTAATTTGTTTTTTACACTAACCGTTGATAACTGTTGGTGAAAAAAAATGCAACAATGCTATTGTGATAAATAATAAAAAGAAGGGAAAAAAAGAAAGAAAATACATGCAACTGTCAAAAAGAAAAGAAAGAAAAAAAGAAAAGTAAAAAAAATACAGAAAAAATTCTTATTTTAAACAGATAAAAATTATTTTTCAGTGGATTCCAACCTGTTTGGTGCGTTTCACTTCTCAAACGATGACGTTCTCCCATTAGCATCAAACGTAGGCTTAATGCTCTGAATGTTCTAAAAGTATACCTTGCATTCCATGCGTACATTCCAAAGAAGGCTAATGTATCTGCTGACCATACAACTGCAAAGGACTTCCAAAAGAATGCAATTATTACATTGAGCAAAGGGATTGGGAGGAACAGGTAATTAAGAGCCTCTTTCTCATTCTTGGAACAAGTCTCGGGCACGCAGAGAAGGAATTGCTGCAGACAACAGAAAGTAGTCTTTATTTGGCTCAGCATCTATGCAAGAGACAGAGAACAACTACATAAAAGCTCAGCATTTAAGAGAAAGAAAGAATGACCAACTATAAGACAGCTTGATTATGACTGCAGAGCTTGCAACTCAGCAATTATCATTGTTACTGAACATCCATATAGACCACATTCCCATCAATCTCCATATGTCTAGTTCATTTGAGGGGAATATGAGACTGAATGAAAGAGCCCCACATAACAGCATAGAGAGAAGAAGAACAAGCAAAAGACTCTTCATTCTCCCGCTGTTTCAGCCATTCCAGAAGCAAGCGTCCTACACAGACACTGATTCTTAGATTTTCATTCGTCCGAATTAAGATGGGCTTTGTTGGGCTTCAACATTGGGTATTCAGGCCCATATGGTAATTTTATCATCGGCCCTTAGTGCTTCACCGACAAAACCTCTATATATACCCCACTCTCGCTATTATTCTTCCATAAAACACATCATTGCTATTCAAGATTCACCTTCGTAAGTAAAAATTCTCCAGTTCTTCGTTTTCTTGTTCGTCAATATTTAATCTTTTCTCTTCTTCGTTGTTTGGAAATGCGGCCACCAGGGTTTAGATTCGTTCCAGCTGACGCAGAGATTATCTTGTGTTATTTGTTTAACAAAGCGAATTATTTACCACTGCCTTCAACTGATATTCTTCATGATTGTGATCTTTATGGTGATGACGAGAATTGGAAGAATAAGTTTCTTGATCAAACACCAAAAAGAGAAGTCTTTTTCTTTTCAAAGTTAAGGAAGAAGTTCGCTCATGGTTCTAGAATTAATAGAGTTTCGTCAACCGGGACTTGGAAGGAAACCCAAAAAGAAAAAAATATAATACATAAAGCTCAAATTATTGGGACGAAACATTGTTTCAAGTTTCTGCCAAAAAAGGGTTTTAGTGCTGATCAAGATAAAGATAGATGGTTGATGGAGGAATTTCGCGTTGCAGGTGTCTTGCTTGATAAAGTCAAAGTAATGTCTTTACGTACTGTTTTTACAATCATATTGTTCTTATGCTATTTTTTTTTAAATATGCTTATTTGTCTTTGTTATCAAATAATCATCAATCATTAGTTCTCTGTGATTCATTTAGGATTCAATTTAGGATTACTGTTCTTACTTGTCTTAGTTATAAGGATTAATTCGTGATACAACTTATGGAAAAACCATATAGTTTTGGTTGGTATCATTAAGTTGTTTCGTAAAAAAAAAAAAGTTGGTATATTTCATTCTAGTTGCATTAGAAAATTAATTAGAGGGAATTTTTAATCCATAGTGTTCATCTTTTGCAGGACTCAAGCTTTGTAGTTTGCAGAGTTGAACGTAAAAATCAATTGCCGTCGAGGATACGAGATAAAGAATACAAGAAAGCCGATTCAAGAATGCTAGAAGTTGTCCCCTCAATCTCAACATTGAGCTCGCAAAGCAGTAATGCGTATATGGAATCCATGTCAATGATGACATCAACAACAACTCAAGTAATTCAGCAAACAGAATCACAGATCGATAAATCGACGACAATGATACCATCTACAACAACTGAAGGAATTCAGCAAACAAAAGCACAGATCGAAAATGATTTATCAGATGGAAATCTTTGGATTTTTTCAGAATATTTAGAAGACTTGCTTTCATCTCTATAGTATCAAGAGATAACAAAGGCAGTTTCAAGGCCAATTGTGGCACTAGCTAATAATATTTTAATAATTTTTAATGATAAGAAATATTATAAATAATTAAATTGTTTGGTATATAAATTAATGATTTTTTTAAAAAATATATTCACGTAAAGAAAGCATATTAGTTTTAAATAATTTTTATATCTAATATATATAGAGAAAATGATGAAAAAATGTATTTGAAAAATGAATTTATATTTCTTCTATAAAGTTAACTTTGCACTTGTTATTTTTATTTTCATCATTATAAGATCTATAAAAAGACTTCATTCCAACCAAATACATACAATGTTATGTTGATTTATATGAAACAAAAATATAAATTCAAAACCATAATAAAAGACCTAATTCATTTATTAGATAATTGAAGTACTACCAAAATGTACATTTATATAGATTAAATAAACAAACTCTTAAGAGCGTTTCCAAACTAACGTTTTAATCAATTCCAATAAGTTTTTGCTTTAAAAAACAAAAAACAATTAATTAAAATTTCCTAAATTTAAAATTAAATGAGTAAATCAAATATGTATGAAAGATTTTACCAATGTTTTGATTAAAAGTTTGAGTCTTTTTTCATTATATCAATTATAATTTGCTCAGGCCCATTTTGTAAGCTCTTATATTTTTTTTTTCTAATTTTAGATTTATTTTGTAAGTAGATGGAATTTATTTTTAAAAAATAATTCAATTTACTTTTTTATTTTATTTTTGAATTTTCTAAAAATTATTTTTATAGAGTCCTACTCATTAATTTTAAATTTTTAAATATAAAAAATTTTCAAAATAAAAATTATTTTTATAGAGTCTTACGCACATGCCTTTTAGCGTGTGGCTTAACCTGGATTTTTATTTTGATACCCATTTTTAAGTTTGTATTTTGCACTTTTATAGTTTTCATTTTGTTATAAATGTTTCAACTCAATTCATTTTAAAAAGAAAATCAGATCTACGCTTAGAGAGAGAGAGAGAGGGAGAGAGAGTTTTAAGAGATCTTGCTAGAGGCAAAAGTCGCCGCCATCGTTCTTCTCCATCGTTGTCGTCATTGTCGTTCGCGTTGGGACAAATATCTCACCGTTAAAGATTGCACTTTCCTTCTTCTTCTCTATCACCGTTGATGTTCGAGAATCGCATAAAAAATGTCATTCATCTTCTCTGTCATCGTTGATCCTTGGAAAACGTTGTTCCTCCCACCGTATTCGCCCTAGTGTTTGCCATTCATCACTTGCGTTCGTACTTGCTGCCGACATTACCATCAAATCTGATCTACCAAAATTTCTAACCGGCTCTACAGTTTCAAAATCTGTAGCTGCAACCTGACTAGATGGATCAGAGATTTGATCTTCATACATTTTTTTATCAATCGTTAATATTTTTCAAAACTTTAGAATAGAATCTGAAAAATTTTCCTAGCACGTTACTGACCTTTGAACTTTTCCATTTTTTCTATTAAGCTGTTGAATTTAATGAATGTCCCATTTCTTTCTTAATCATATTTGATATCCAATTGATTATTTTTTGAAATCTTATTGAATTTTTTTAAGTAGGTCTTTGTAGCTTCATTTCCTAAAGAGCTTCGTCAAGAGTTTAACAGAATGATATCAATCTCTGGAAGAGATATT
>CAODLS010305077.1:0-17083 GCA_948243855.1 Flueggea neowawraea
TAAAAACCCTAGGGTTTTTGGAAAACCTAGAACTCTCCCTCTGGTGCAAACCCTAGCCAAAACTCTAAAAAGGAGAAAGAAAATTGTTTTGCTTTGCTCTTCAAGATAGCCGAAACCTAAAAGAAAGAAAGCAAGTTTTGAGAGTGCTAGCACATGTAGTCTAACCTAGAGATCTCTGTGTGTGTGTGTGTGTGTGAGTAGAGGGGAGTCATCCTTTGGCAGTCCCTGTAGTCAACCACATTCCGCACTAGCAAAGGAGAAAGGGATTAAAGTTTCGATTCAGGCTCTTTTGGTGTTGTGATTAATCATCATTATATGTTGCGGAAAACACAAGAAACACACCACAAGATAAGAGGTAATAAAATTTTGCACATTTTTAATTGATTGTATTATCATACATGGATCTTGTGGTGTGTTTCTTATGTTTTCTGCAGCATATAATGATGATTAATCGCATAAGAAACCCAACAGTGTGTGGCCACACCCAAACAAAGTGATAAGTGTTATTCTTTGTTTGACTTAGTCAGGATCACTAATAGATTAAGGAAATGTTTTAGCATAAATAGGGTGACCGGTTCCATGCCTTATACTAATTCTGATATCGAGAGGCAAAGGGTTGTATAAGGTTGTAATTAGGTTATGCTAATTCATAATTGACATTCATTTCAATTTAGGTAATCATAATGTCTTACTAGAGACCAATTATGATTTATGGGTTTTAAATTAATTTTAGGCCAATGGCCAATATTGAATGAACCTACAGGATCACACACCATAAAAATCTAGGTTAGGGCTAAGAATATTTTTCTTGCAGGGCCATTAATTTATGTTAATGATTAAAACATAATTAAATAAGCCTAATATGAAATTCGGCACACCCATTGAGGAGAATTAAGAATTTGGCCTTATGGGGATATTATTAAGAAGAGTAATTAATTAATAAGATTTAACTAATTAACTTAAAAGGAAAGAAAAGGAAGAGAGGATTTGGGCTAGGGTTTTCTCCCTTCCTTGTCGTAACCTAAAAGGGAAAGAGGAGGGATTTGATCCTCTCTCATAAACTCCAAATTCGGATAGGGTTAGGGTTGAGTGACACTCATATTTTCTCTCCTTGCCTCTCCTAGCTGAAACCCTAGTTTGGAGCAAAGAGAATTTGATTCTTGCACACTCCAAATTCGGCTAGGGTTTTTTATCATTCCTTAGCCGAAACCCTAAAATATATATAAAAAAGAATTTGATTCTTGCACACTTCAAATTCGGCTAGGGTTTTCTATCATTCCTTAGCCGAAACCCTAAAATATAAAAGAGAGAATTTGATTCCCACTAAGGGGGGCTTACTTAGGGTTCGACAATCACAAAAGGGAGGAAAAGAAAAACATTTATTTTTCTCTTTCAAAATCGAATTTCATAAAACAAGAAAGAGAGTCTTTTAGTGCTAGCACCTACAGCCATAACCACCAATCTTGTGTGTGTGAGAGAGTAGAGGGAAGTCAACTTTTGGCAGTCCCTAGATCAATTAAGCTCAACAAAAGCAAAGGAGAAACAAATTTGACAATTCTAGCTTTTGGAAAAAAGCAATTCTGCTAGAAAAAAGGGATATATATTTGGCCTCCTTTTATTAATTATGATTAAATATATTGTTCCTAACATGTTTCTTATGTGATTTTGTTGTTTTTAGATGCTCATATTAGATGTTTATTAGTATAAGAAACACAACATGTACACACACTAATAATTTTCACAAATCTTGTGGCCGGTGATATCTTCTCTCTCTTCTAGAGTGGCAATCCCTTCACTTCATTCATGTTCCTTAGCAAGAATCATGGTATACCCATACTTGTCACTCATTACAAATGATGTTAGGTGTAAGTTAAAGTATACGAGGAATCACCTAATAATCCATAGTGATTTTAGGTCGAGGGATTCAAGTACAAGCATTGCATGAGAAATACTTATGACCTTTCAACCATGTAGTATTTTCACAAGGGGATTGACGCAAAACATTGTTCTCTAACATTTTCTATGTTCTCTGATTGATATCTCATATTTTATGACTAGTAAAACATGATCATCTTATAAAGCACATACTAGTCTTGGTTTATTGTCATTCTCATGACAATAATCGACTAGGGATATTTAGAATAGTATTCTTTTATGCTTCAAGGTTTTACTATCCAAATCACATATTTGATAACTTAAGCAGAATCACTATTCATTAATGTTTTATCAAATTAAACATGCACATGAATAATAATGAGATAAAATAATGCCTCATATTATATATATATATATATAATCTGGATACAATGCATTGGGACTAGGGCTTACACTAACAAAACTCACTTCAGCCACTTTGATCCTTTACCAAAACATTCTGAAGCTTAATTCATGAACAATCAACTTGACTTAACTCATTTTATCAATTCCCAAATTACCAAACAGATCATTTCCAACAACAAAAATCGGAATTAAAACCAAGAACATGAACATTCAACAAGAACAAATCTTAGAATTAAATTCTCACCTTTAATCTGTGAATAATCAATACCAAAGCAAAGGAAATCGAATTGAGATGTTCAAGGCGGTAGAAGGACGAGTTATGAAGTGTTAAATGTCTGTAATATATGGACAAAAATAGTTTTAAAGGCTAACAACTGCCACACCTCTTGCCCATAATGCACTGCTTACTCGAGTAAGACTTAGCTTAGTTGAGTAACTTGACTGACATATTACTCGAGTAATCATCCTTCAGCAAGAATAATCAACTTCATTAACTTGGGCAAACCAAACCTTGTCTTACTCTAGTAAACCTTGATCTTACTCAAGTAATACAACCTTAAACTCAAATTTACAATGTTTTCACGCTCGTAACACCTATGTTCTTTACAATAAAATTCGAAAAAAAAATACTTGGTATTCTGAACAAACAAATGGATTCTTGCAATCCCCATCTTGGATTGTCGTATTGGGATTACAATTGGTATTAAAGCTTTAGTGCTCAAATTTATGGTTTAATCACCTTGAGTGTAAGATCCAAAATGGCATCCTTGGGAGACATGTCTAGATATGAAGGTCTATCCATTAATAGAGCACTTTTCTTTGATGGCAATGAATATGTGTATTGGAAGACTCGGATGATGGTATTCTTAAGAAGTTTGGGATACAGTAGAGACGGATCCATATGTGCCAAAGAAAAAGTAGAAGGAGTCAAATCACTCAAACCAAAGGCGGAATGGACACAGTATGATAAAAAAGATGGTTTGCTACAACAACAAAGCAATGCACATTCTATTTTGTGCACTTAGCAAGACCTAATTCAACAAGGTCCAACAATGCTCCACTGCTTATGAGATTTGGAGGACTATGGAGATAACATATGAAGGACTTCATAAGTGAAGGAGAACAAAGTATTTATGCTTGTTCACAAGTATAAATTGTTGAAGATAAAAGAAGGAGAAGGCATACAAGAGATGTTTGACAGGTTCAATGAAATCTTGAATGGGCTAAAAGCACTTGGAAAGATGTACTCCAATTTAGAACTCGTGAGAAATATCTTGAGAGCCATGCCAAAGTCTTAGGCATCAAAGAAGGATGCAATCTTGGAAACTAAGGATCTCATGAAGGGTTTCGATGTACATTATCAGAGGTTTAACACAGCGAAAGCAAACAATTTGTCATCAAAAACCAGCCAAGATGCACTCACAAAAAATCACAATCAAAACATAATAACAAGGAACAAGATGTGTGTCGAACTTATACCTTTTCCTTTGAGCTATGTGCACCGAATTTTAAACACCAATAGAGCCCGTACCGAAACAAAGTTAAGGTACTTTTCCTTCGCCTTGATGCCAATGAAAAGGAATGCAAATCGCTACTCCTTTCTACGTTCACACACACGAAAAAAACTATGTGGTTAAGGGGATGTGCTAGCAACAACAAAATATGTCCAAACAAAATAGAGCATTTGACTTTGGCTCTAAGCAAAGAGAATGGTGTCTCTTTGTTTAAACTATAACCAGAGGTTATTATGGAGGCTTAGAATGAAAGAAGAAAGGGTTTTGCTTCTGTTTTTGCTTCTCAAATTCGTTTGGACCTTGAAGAGAAGAGAAGAGAGTTGTGTTGGCCAAAAGGGGTTATGGTTTTTCTTCTGTACTCATCAAATGGCAGCCAAAATTATTCATTAATCAAACCCTAAAGTCCTCCAATATATTCAGTGTTTTTAGTCACTTAAAACACTACAATATCTGCTAGAATTAATCACAAAAAATCGGCCACATATCATGCAAATGTAGTGTCCTAGTTTGACGAAACTAGCTTAGGTTTTAAGAGTCCTTTTCCAACACAACCTCTTCCCTTCTTTTCTTCATTTAATATCTGATTATTAAATCAATGTCTAGACCTAAATCCACATCCAATGTGGGCCTCATATGGCCCAAAATTATTTTATCCAATAAAATAAATACCTCGGTAAAAAGACGATTTTACCCTTAACCTAGTTGTCGATCGTGTGCGATCCTATAGGTCTATTCAATGTTGGCAATGGCCTTGGGCCCATAAATCATAGGCGGTCTCTAGCAATACACTAAGATTACCCAAATTGAATAGATGTTAATTGGCATTAACAAGACTTGATGCAACCTTATACGACCCTTTGCCTCTCGATATCCTGATTAGCATAAGGCATTTACCTAGTCATCCTTATTAATTGCTGAATCATTTTCTTGACTATCTGGTAAGATTGATTATGTCAAATAAATGATATCTCTTATTATTTCATTTTGGCGTGGCCACGCACTACTCGATCTTTGCCAATCAAGTGGCCGGTAATATCTTCTCTCTTTACGAGATGGGCAATCCCATCACTTCACTCATGTTTCTTTCGAGACTCTCCACATACCCAATCATACCTATACTTGTCAACCAGTTACGGCCACGTTAGGCGCATGTCAAAGTATACGACAAGTCACCAAAAACCCCATAGTGATTTTAGGTCTGAGGATTCCAATATAAGCATTGCATGAGAATGACTTGCCATAATGCAGTATTCTCATTAGCGGATCGAATCCAAATAACTTGTTCCAAACTTTGTATCTATGAACTCTGATAGATATTCCCTATCCATGACCCGTAGAACATGATCATCGCACAGAGCTTCATACTAGTCTTAGTTTATTTTCCACTCTCGTGGTTATAATCGACTAGGGATGTTTAGAATGAAATTCTTTATCACTTCCAGGTTCTACTATCAAGGTCCTCAACCTTGATAACTCAAGTGTCGAATATTCATTTATTGACATTTTGTCAATCATATATGCACAGAAAATAAATAAATGATAAAACTAATGCCTCATATTTTTATTTCCAAAATAAAAGGTACATATACAATGAATTGGGGCTAGGGCTTACACTAACATCTCAATATGTTGCCTTTGGAAGAATTGCTTGGTTCACTTTCGACACATGAGATGGGCTTGCATGAAGAACAAGTAGAAGAACAAGCACCAAAGAGTGATAGAAGAAGAACGAGTGGCACTAAAATCCAAAGTTTTTGAAGAGTCCAATGATGAAGAAAAAGAGGACAATGATGACGAAGAAATGGTTGTTTTCTAGAAGGTTCAAGAGATCTATGAGCAAGAATAAGCCTTGGAAGAAAAGAAAAGATCAAGTCTCAAAGGAACAATACAAAAAGGACTTCAAGAAGGATGTTAGAAAAAATCTCAAGAAGGACACATCAAGCATTTGTTACAAGTGTAACAAAACTGGGCATATGAAACAAGAATGCTCTTGCCAAGAAATACTCCAAAAATTCAAAGAAGAAAGGAAAGGCCATCAAAGCCAATTGGAATGAAAGTGATGGTAAAAACTCAAAAAAGGATTAAGAAGTAGAAGAAATGGCTAACCTGTGCCTAACTGCAAGAGAAGATGAATCCTCAAGCGATGACGAAGATGAAGTAATTGAAAACTTTACTTTTGATGAACTCCTTGATGCATTCAATGAAATCCTAAAACTAGGTGCCAAATATGTTGCATTAAAGAAAAGATCCAGTGAAATTGGTGTGAAATTGAATGCTTTAATAAAGTTGCAATGAACTTGGTTGAATAGAACTTTGTTTTAAAGAAACAAATTGAAAGATTTTCAAACATTGCCTACAAGCTTACAAATAGGAAAGAGAACCTTGAGAAAATTTTAGGTTCTCAAAGACAATCTCTATCCAAACAAGGCTTGGGCTACACCTATTTCACACGCAAAAAGTCTTCTAAAACTATTTTTGTAAAACAAGGCATGTTGGTAGACAATGCATGCTCATGTTGCTTATTGTTACAAGTTGAGACAACCTATGAAAGTTGGGATTAAAAAGATTTGGGTTCCAAAAGGAACAATCCTGCCCAAATAACCTTAAAGGACCCAAAAAGGTTTATGGTGGTTGCTCTAATCACATGACATTAGATAAGGCCATGTTTTCACACATTTCACCTAAAAATGGAGGCCATGTTACATTTTGTGATGATGACAAAGGTAAGATAGTTGGTGAAGGTAATGTTGGTAAATATCCTAACCCGACCATTGATGATGTATTACTTCTTGATTGATTGAACGACAATGATGGTGTTATCATAAGCGCACCATAGTCGATGAAGTAATAAAAATCTTCGGAGTATTCCTAAGGTGTCATACCCACAGGGATGGGACTAATTGTGATCAATTCTTAAAAAAAAATAAAATGCAAGTAAATTAAATGGAATGATTTTTGGTATTTTTAATAATGTAAAACACTAGATTAACAAACAACAAAATAAAGAGCATTAGAAGCTTCGAGGCTCCGCCAAGACTGCTAATTACTACATTTATGAATGGATTATGGGATTGAGTGTTCTCTTGCTTTTATCGCCTAAAGCATCATCTAACTAAACTAGACTCATTAGGTTCTCTTGGGAATTTTACTGAACACCTTGTACGCAAGAATATGTCTATTACTTAACCTAACAAGTTTAATGTATGTCAACCTCACCTAATCTTCATCTTTTGGTCCTTTAACTAGGCTTGTTAAAAATACCATTATGATGGCCAATCACAACAATAATCAAATCATACATGTCACTAAATCAAATCCAACATAGACAACAAATACAACATTCAATCACAACAAAATCTCTACAAATATTTCATTCAAACACAAGAGAATAATACTACAAATATGGGAATGAAAAACATGAATCCCATTCATAAATATAGTAAAGATATATCAAGTTTTATATCTCTAAGTCCTAACAAAAGATTAAGCTACTATGACTTTGTTCGACAAATTATAACAATAAAAACCAACATAAATCATGATAACGATAGAAAATATGAAGATATAAGAGATAAAATGGATGTAGAGAGAGCCTCTCTAAGTTGTCTTTGAGAGAAATCCTCGCTCTTTATGCTCGATGTCCTTCTCCTTATTTGAAACCTAAACTATGTTCTTCCAAAATAAAAGAGAGAAAATAAAAGTGTTCTTCCAAGAATAAAAGATGTCCAAGATGTGTGGTTAAGAAGGGTATTTATACCCCTTCATAAATGTGGTGAAACCCTAGTAAATATGTGGACAAAAAAACCCTAAGTGTGCACATTTTATCCACCAAAAGGGCATTGCTGTCATAGACATTTTCCCCATTTTGTTTGTATCACGACAGTGAGTTTTTGGAATTCACAGCCATGAGGTGGTTCTGTTTGGGGTCACGGCCGTGAGGTACCAAAAGTCACGGTCGTGACACTGCTTTGGTGGCCAACTCTCCTTTCGCGCGTCGCCAATCTTTGCACCATTCAAGCCGATTTTTGTCGCACTTTCTTCCATCGATCTTCCAACTTCAAAAAGATGTTTTCCATGCCATTTTCATTTGTTATTCATCCAATTTAATTCATTCATTGTCAACCTACAAATAGCATGAAAATGTATAAATACCTTGACAATTAAGCACATGGATGGCGAAATTGCTTGAATTAATATGTAAATTTATGACACATCAAACTCCCCCACACTTACCCAGTGATTGTCCTCAAGAATCCAACAAATCAAAATTAATCAAGGACCTCAATTCCTAATCACTCTTTTTCTCCCCACATCATGTATTGTAATCCCAATATGGCAATCCAAGAGGGGGGTGAATTGGATTTCTTACTAAAAGTTAAAGCCTTTTTAAAAATCTTTTTGTATATTTTGCAAACCAAATCAGTATTTCAATCCAAAACACAACCATGCAAGAATGAAATAAAAGAGAGGAAGGGATAGAGAAACAAAACCCAAATTTATAGTGGTTCGGTCCTCCTTGACCTATGTTCACTCCTCTAGCTCACTAGAGAGTTTTCAATCCACTAACACCTTCCTCCCTTGCATGTAGAGGGAAACCGTTACACCTCTTATTTTACAGGTTCACAAGCAACTTTTACACCTTGTTTTTAACTGGCCAAAACAAGAAAACCAACCCACTTTGTTTTTCTAAGGAAACAAACAAAGCAAACATATGCTACTTTTAAGCTTTAACACTAAAGCTTGAATACAAGTGGATTCTCAAAATTAAACAGAGTATGTCAACCAACTCTAAGTCAAAAATGAAAATCAATACTCAGTTGGTATAAGAAGAATGAAAGGCTTGAAGAGAGAGAAGATCAAGAAACAAACTAGCAAGCTCAGGCACACTTTTGAAAATTGTCTCTTATCTCTTCTGACTTGGATGACTCTATTTATAAGGAGTCTCTAAAATATAGCCGTTAACCCCCGAAAGAGTCATTGTGAGATATGTCCAACATTATGAATTTAATTGGCGTCATAGACATGAACATGCATTGTAGCCACTAATGCGAGTTCTTCAAATACCCAAAAGATGATCAAAGTGCGTTATAATCATTAACACACTCTAGTGACATTTTTAGCCTTCTGGTAGAAAAATTACCTTTCACCAGCGTGCTATGATAATGCTATTAACACCCCTTGTTGAATCCTCAACGTGCGTTGTCGACTTCAAAGCTCGCTTCTTAATTCTGACACAATCTTATACGAGGGAATATTCAAATGTTTAAATTCTTGAGGAACGTAATAGCCTTTTCATTTTCTTATTAGTGAAACAAATCCACGTTTACTTGATTACCCACGTGCGTTGCTGAAAGTAATTAAAGATTGCAACTTTACTCAACAACGGACGTTCTTGAATCAATAGCGTTCCATCATCTAAAGATGATTGATATAGCTTTGATGAATCTGAGGTATCTCTTCAATAACACGCTTTGATGATCATTCTGTGCTCTAATGATTCACTTCAAACATATCGAGAATTCAGATGCGTGCTCTTTTCAGTAGGAACGTCTCCATCTTCAATCTTTGAACAAGTTCTAGAAATGCTTAGACACTATCAACATGTGTGCTTCATCATTAACGCACCTAGATGCATCAAATGGAAAGATCAAGATAGTATATCCGTGCGTTGATGCCATTTATCTTAGAGCCAGTAGGGAAAAGTAACCAATAGCATGTGTTGGTTACGTAGAACGTTCGTTACTTAACTATTTTAGTTGTTTTGCAAATCATCAAAACTTAAAGGGATTTTGCATGTTGTCCATACAATGGCACAACAATCTCCCCTTTTTGCTGATGACAAAACCACTGAAGAGTTTGCACTCCCCCTCAGTTTATGGACCTATTTTAAAACTTTAATGACAAAAATCAAAGATTGATTGATCAAGGTTGCAGAACCTTGTCATGATGGTTAGATACGCATTTATCCTAAACACTGATTTAACTCCCTCTTTTTGTCATAGATCAAAAAGATATAAATAGAAAAGAGATAAACACACATGAACTGTCACGACCCAAAGTCGGGATATGACCGGCGTACGAGATGAACTGTCTATGGAAGCCCTACCCATCTCACACAAGCCTCAGAGATCAGACATTCTACCAAAATTATTCTAGTTAATTAAATATTAAGCCAGATATAAAGTATAAACATTTAATACAAAAATGTATGTATAATAAGTTATACAGAACAAAATGATAACTATCAGTAAATGTATGAAACCAAAAGACAAACATAGGCCAATAACCCAACAGTGACTCAATGTAGAGCTCTACAAAAAAAAGGAGCTCGAATCAAAAGGGCACTCACTATCAAGCAGACTGCCTCACTAGGTACAAGTGTCGAATGGTCGCTGAATGCCAAAATATAAACCTTTGAATATGAGATAAAGGAGACTAGACAAGAAACAGAGAAAAATGGATAAGAATCCCTAGTGAGGAAACGATACTCCATAGTTGCTCCAAGCCTCACAAAACCTGTTTTAAAAATCTTTCAAAAATATCGCATACAGATATAAGTGTATATGCGTATACATGCTAATACCGAATAATAGTTGAAAAATCCTTTGTAAAAACATTCGTACGCAAAGAAAAAAAACAGGCAGAAACATACAGAATATATATACCGTGTATTGTATATCAGACGAATGTGGGATACAGGACCAAAAACAGACAGAATAACGTATAATAAAAAGTGGACTCTATCACTAAGTCAAACTTAACAAGAAAAAAATTATGTGCATCTGGGCGGATGCACGAATGCCAAAAACCCTGGTAACTGGGTCTCGAATGCGCATTGGTATACTAAAGGTTACGTTTACCCTACATTGCATAGGTGTCCCGTATCAAAGTATTTATATCTATATTCCATATATATTTAGCAACACACATGCAAACATAGGTTATTTTACCAAAAATATTTATATACCTTATATAAATATTCAATATCAGAAACATAATTATTTTTTAGAAAAATATTTATATACAATATATAAATATTAAAATTTTCAATATTAAATATTAATCATAAATATTTAATACCAATGTTAAATACCAATATTAAATACCATAATCAAAATACGTAAATTAATAATCACATAATCCAGATTATTAATTAGCCAAACCAATAATTATTCCAATTTCCAGAATAAAGACGAACATTGCAGAAATATATAATTTCAAAAGACACAACATATGTGTCTAAATCTGTCATTTCACTCATCTGGTATCCAAAGCTATGGATCCAGTCAAACACCACTAGGGGTGGCCGATCATGTCGGCAGGAACAAGTATCTCACTTTGAAGAGAAAGAAAACCACAGAGATAGAGAGAGAGAACTGAAGTTGGTGCTAGAACTGAAGTTGATGCTTCATATGAGAGAGAGAGAGTGAAGAAAATGAGTGGAGTGAGAAGAGGAATGAGCGGTGGGAGGATGCTAAATAGCAGAAAAGGTGGCATAAATGACGGTATGGGCGGTGGAGTGTTTTAAAGCAACAGAAGGGACGACATTCTTTTGGAGAAAGTCTGATGCCAGCGGCTCAGACGACAAGCGGAGGCATCAAACGACAGCTCCAATTCAAAGGCACGACACATCGTTGGACAGAAATAACAGACGACAGCCTCGAACAATTCAAACAACATGTAGTATGTTGAAAACATCAAACGATCAATCTTCAATTTCCTTTTATAATCCGATTTTATTTTTGATTTTTAACCAATTTCCACCTAATTAATCAACTTTAATCACTTCAAAACTTCATTAATTACCCAATTAATATTTAAACACAAAAATATAATTTTTTACATAAATAAAAAATACTTTTATTATTTCCAAATAAATAGAAAAATTACCAAAAATTATCAAAATTTATTGGAAAATTTTATCAAAAAAATAAATTCATGGAACAATTATCAATAAAAATAAATCCCAAAAATATGAGATATTACATGAACATAAGCTTCAATTGATACATAATCAACAATTTTTCATAAAAGAGAACAATTGATTACATTCATATTAGTAGCAAGTTTGAACAATTTGGACAATAACAAAATAAAATATGAATGCAACATGTGATGTTATGCAAAATGTGGATCAATGCTATATGATCAAGCTTGAGAAGTTGGTGGTGAATGAACTTCAAAAGCTTCTATCGATGGCACATTCATATTAAGGTACTTTTGATCAAGTTCTTTGGGACTTTCTTAAATATCTGAAAGGATTATAGCAACTGATTGGCCTGTAGCCTTATCAGTGATTTGCATAATTTCCAGAGGAGATGGATCTTGCATAATATCTGAAGTTTGCTCAACATCCTTAGACTGAGTTTGTGCTTCACCAAGCATATATTGAGCTAAGTTTCAGAGTTTCTTAGCCATAACTGATTGAAATTCATGCAAATTAGTTGGTTCAACATCCTCATGTGCCTCAGAAAGTGTCTCTTCTCTTCACCAACCTCTTCATCAATCAAGGACTCAATGAACTTTTTGCTCATTTCCAGAATTTCTTCACTCAACTTCGAGGCAGATGGAGTGTCCTCTTGGTGAGCAGGAGTGGAACTTGAAGGAGCTTGTTTGTGAGACAAATCGGGAACTTCAATATCCTCAATATTTTCCTAATCCGTAAGATTTCCACTCTTCTAAAAATTCATTTATGAAAATCTTCAATTCTCTCCAATTTCTCTTCAGTGAGATTTTTGAATTTCAGAAACTCATCCTTAGTCATCTTGACATTTTCAGAATTGCTATCCCTGAATCTTGCCCTTACTTCTTCATCAATAGATCTAGGAAGGATGACTTTGGGAGCATCACCAACTCGAGTAAAGACCATTTCTTTAGGTTTTGGTCTATGATTTTCATCCTACTTGTCCACAAAAATATAATCCCTTTGGATGTAGGGACGATACACAAATCCTTTGTTGACAATGTCTAAGAGCTTCATTGCCTTGAGGTTTTCTTTTCTGAATTTGTGGGATTCTACCACTTGGTCCTCATTAAAACCAGAAAAGTCTACCTTGAAGTGTTCAAAGATCTTGGTAAAGTGGCACGGAAAGACCATGCTTTATTTCCTCTACTTATTCGTGTGACCAAATGTCAGTTTCATGAAGCTTCTAACCTTCTCTATGAACACATTCAAAACCATTAGTGAGAAATGAACCTCTCGCTCTATCATCAATAGGTAGATGCAAAAGACTCTAAAATCTGAAAACTTCATCAGCTCAAGAGTACTATACCTTCTAAGGGGAGCCATATCAACAAACTTATTGGAGTCAAACTCCTCTTCAACAACATTTTTCCTAGATTTTTTAGGATTTGAGATTTTCTTACCTTTTGTTTCTGTCTTAGAGACCGGTTTAGATCGAGGCCATTTTACTCCTTTTAAAAGAGATTTTTGAGATGTAGCAAGAACATCAAGGAGTTGTTTTGATCATTTCTCGCCTTTTTTATCCATTTGAGTCAGTGTAGATGTCGAGAATTCAACAAGCTAGACATAATTGAGGTTAGGGTTTGTAGCGAGATAGAGAGATAGGGTTTAGGGTTTCGAGATCAAATGGAAGAGGATGGTTGTTTCTGGAGAAGAAGTGATGTTTGTTTCGATTTAAACGAAACAAATTTGAAGAAAGAATCGTTTGAAATGATTGTAAATAGAAGTGGTTCAATTTTGAGAATAATTGAAATTTAGGCGGGATGTGAAATTTAGAACAGGGTAGTCAAGAACGTACGGACATAATGACTAATGCGCTCTCTTAATGATAGCATGTGATGACTAACACGCGTTATACATCATCTGCAAAAATTGGTGAGAGTTGATTTAGGTGAGCAATTTGGACAGAAGGTCATAGAAAGCATCTACGGCCGTTGAAACCACAATAACCCGCCCAAATGCCACTCACACCATAGACGTGCATTCTTGTTCAACTCCACACCTTAATGCCAACAACCACTAACAAATAGCACACCTTAGTAACCTTTAACATCAAAGAAATTCCTTCAAAAACGTGCACTCATAACCAACAACGCACCTTAGCAAATGACACCTGATATCAAGGTATATTCAACAAATCATTAGTGCCCATTAATCCCTCATAATGCGTTTTATCAATTTTCTAGTAACTCAGAAAATTTTGGCATCATTCATCAACGTGTCAACCCCATTAAGAACTCGCTCAACTGAGATGCCCTAACTACATAGCCACTGTAACTGTTGGAATTCGTAACTAAGTTTATGACATTCATAAGCACACATGGTAGCAGAAATAACAAAATTTTTACATCTAGAATTCCACCAAGGATCCATGCATATCGACATACATGATTAGGGTTAGCATATTTTACCTTAAAATCGAATGCTATAGCGTATGATCGAATGGAGTGTTGGTGTAGCTTTTAGTATAAAACTCGAAACTCTTCTCTCACATTGCCTTTGTTCGAACGTGTCTAAAGGTATTCATATGAACGAACTCACTTGGAATGGCAATGTGTACTAGCACAAAAAATCTCTATTCTTACTTACGCAAATACTGTTTTCCTCTCTTTTGATGCACACACTAATTCGGCCTCTTATCCTAAGGAAGAGAATAAATTCGGCCCTCTCTCTATTTATAGAGGAAAAGGAACCCTAATATGTACATAAGGGCAGCCAAAATTCTCCTTGTCCCACTAGGATGAGATCTCCTAATTCGATTACGAGTGTTCAAACCGAAACTACAAGGAAACCCTAGCCAAATTGTATAACTTGTCCCACAAGAAAATAATTTTTAATTAAGACTTAAAATCAGTTGAATTCTTAATTAAAATAGGGTTATAAATCCTTGTCTCAAAAGGAGTATAAATCCTTTCTAGATTTGGTGTCCCTAATCAAGTGGATTAAGTAAGACTTAGTCAACTTTTGACCTAGTCAAACTTTTAACCTTCCTTGTCATTGCTGAATTTTCAAGGGCTTTACCTAATGTTTTGTGATTTAATTAATTGATACATTATCAATAATTAATTATTCCCTTATTAATTTACATGGGCCCAAATTATGTCACACATAATTTATACCCAAAACAATTTCAAGAGGCAATATCAAAAGCCCATTACATTATTTATGATCTAAATCATAAAACCCAAAATTATTAATGACTAATCAAATTAATCATCTTAATAATTTAATCACCATGAGAGAGAATATTTGTGAGCCAATCCAAATCATTCTTGTGTGTGACCTAATAGGCCCAATCGAAATTAGCAATGAGCATCGTCCCAAAACTTGGGTCTAAAGTCCATAAGCGGTATCTAATAATACATTATGGAAATACAAAATCAAGTGGTATTCAATGATTCGAGTTAACCTTTCACAGTTTGATATTTAGTCCTTTTGTCACACAATATCTCAATTAAGCATAAGGCATGGAAACATGTCAACCTTATATAGCTTAATGTGTTTCTTGATCCCAATTAGATTGATATACAAATGACATTGATAAATCCTTTCATCAATTCATTTGAGTATGCATAAATTCCATCAATCCTACTAATCAAGTGGCCTAAAGATATCACTCTTTATAAGACGAACAAATCCATCACTCTCACTATCACTCCTCTACAAGATTCATGACATATCCAATCATAGCCTCTATTGTTACCCTATTACAAATAATGTTTGAATAAGTCAAAACAGGTGATTCCTCATGTAGGAGTCAATAGTGAGTTTCAGTCAGAGGACTCAAACATCACCACTGTATGAAAGCTACTTGTGACATAGATCTATGAAGTGTTTTCATAGTGGGCTAGTCCAATATATGTTCCCTAACATATATCTATGTTCTAAGTGATATCACATATGCATAATCAGTAAAACATGATTATCAACTTAGCAGCATACTAACCTTGGTTTGTTATCATTCCTATGATGATAATCGATTAAGGACGTTTAGAATAGTATTCCTATTACCTTAGGATTTTACTATCAAGTCGTACTTGATGACACAAGGAAGAATAAACTATTTATAGAGGTTTTATCTTCATAAAACATACAATATTTCAAATATATGAAATGAAATGCCTCTTTATTAAATGATAAATCAAATGACAATGTATATCATCATTAGACTAGGGCACTAAAATTAATAATCTCCCATTTGCGCTAGTCCCAATCAGGAACGAATGTAATACCTAAAGACCTGATGTGTCTTTCATGTTTCAGTTTTGGGAGAGCCTTTGTCAAAGGATCTGCTACATTTTCATTAGTCTCAACTCTACATATCTTGACATCACCTCTTTCAACTATCTCTCGAATAAGGTGAAATCGTCTAAGTAAGTGTTTGGTTCTTTGATGTGATCTAGTCTCCTTGGCTTGAGCAATGGCCCCATTGTTATCACAATACAAGGCTACAGGGTTTGCAATGCTTGGGACGACATCCAAACCATTTATGAACTTCTTGAGCTAAACAACTTCCTTTGCAGCTTCTGACGTGGCTATGTACTCATACTCTGTAGTAGAATCGGCCACAATCTCTTATTTGGAACTTCTCTAACTAATTGCACCTCCATTCAGACAAAACACATAACCAGATTGCGATCTAAAATCATCATGGTCAGACTAAAAGCTAGCATAAGTGTAACCATTTAGCACTAGTTCGCCTTCTAGTCCTGCATAGACTAAGAAAACACCCTTAATTCTTTTCAAGTACTTAAGGATGTTCTTGACTGCGATCCAGTGACTTTCACCTGGATCGGACTGGAATCTACTAGTCATGTTTCAAGCATAGGCAACATCGGGGCGTGTACAAAGCATGGAATACATGATGGATCCAATAGCAGAAGCATATGGAACCCTGCTCATGCAATCTCTGGCTTGTCTCTGTTAGTGTATGCCCAAATCCCAAGATATTGTATTTCAGTTAGTTTATAATATAAAGCAATAATTTGTTCTTTTATTTTCTTGTGCAAATAAAATAACAAAGTATCCATGAATAGTTGTGGGTTCATGATGCAAGTGTGGTGACTTGGCAGTAAAACCTGAACGTTTACAAACACTATTCAAAATATCCCTAGTTAATTATTATCGTGGGAATGATAATAAACTAAGACTAGTATGTTCATTTAGAGATGGTGGAGTTTTACCGATCATAGGACATGGGATGTCGATCAAGGACATAATACTTGTTAAGAACAATGTATGGATAGATCCACTTAAATGAGTTCACTACATGGTTATAAGTCATAAGTGAATCTCATTACATTCTTATAATTGATTGCTCAGACCT
>CAODLS010305155.1:0-19480 GCA_948243855.1 Flueggea neowawraea
GCGGAACTAAATAAAAACAATCACACAAGAACACAAGATTTATGTAGTTCGGTCAATCAACCTACGTCCACAGGCAGAGAGCTAGTAATTCTATTATTTTTTAGTCAAAACAAGCTACAAAGCTTACAACGGCATTCAAAGATTTACACGAATTGTCCGTGACCACCTATTTATAGTTTACAATGAATCACAAATCAAAACTAATGAGAAAAACCCTAAAACAAACCATAAACCCGTCCAAAAACAAGTGACATGTTCTCAATGAAGTTAGACACGATCGGTAAGCATCGAAACACAAGCAAAGAAAGCAAACCGTGTCTTGAACCACGAATTTACACATTACATGATCTGAGACACACCCATGTCCCAGGTTGTGTCCTTCATTGTTTCATCCAAAACTCACCAATCCGTCCCATTTTGACTTACTTCATCAAACATCAACATGGCTCAACAATTCTTCAAGAAAATTTCACTTCAATCTCAACCATTCTCCACCTTGAACTGAATTTTCTTTCTCCGTACAATTCATAACCTAGAATCACTCCTCTGCTACACCCCTGAAGGGCCTCAAGTACTGCAACAACGAACCAAGTCCAAACCGGACTTGACCAAGTCCAATCCGGACTTATCTCCACTAGCTAGTTTTACCTTTTTACCATCCACACCTAACAACACACCACCCCGTATCTTTCCTGTGTTTTCTAGTGACTCCCTTTCTCGATCATCAACACAATTAACATGCCTTGGTTACTTTGTTGTTACCTCTCGTGGATCAACCTGATCGAACTTTGACTATTTCGGAGTCTCGATCACAAACTCCACTCGTTTTTCTGCAAAACTTACAGCAATACTTAACCCATTATCAACTATCGAGTTACCAATCAAGGTGTAAATGTCATTCCGCAATTTACCCTTCATCACTACCGAAGAACACTTAAACACCCGAATTCCTCCACCTTTTTCTAGAGAAACCATAACCTTGCTTAACCAAAGCACTAACAGAAATCAAGTTCCTAAGCAACCCTGGGACATACTGAGCATCAAGTTTCCTTACCATCCAGTTATGCATCCTAATCTACAGAGAGTCATCGCCTTCAACACTTAGCTTCTCACCATCTCCCAATTTCACACTGCCTCTCCATTCTCTAAACAAATTAAATAGTTTCTTAGAAAAAGTCATGCAATAAGCTACACCAGTGTCAATAACTCAACTATCTTCAGATCTAAATGCAATAACAGTCAAAACTTCATTGCTCTCTCCCTCACCAAAATTATCCTGAAACCCCACAGAATTATTCTGAACTACTGTTGCCCTTGATTCCTTACTCATTCCCCCATGTGGACAATTCTTTTTCATGTGTCCAATCTCCTTACAGTGAAAACACCTCAACCCATGCTTCTTTCCCATTCTATTGCCACCACTCACAGTTAATCCATACTCCACACTATCTCCACCTGAACTAGAAGTTAACATCTTCAGTTCTTTAGACAACAGAGCATCCTTAACATCATTAATCGAGATTCCATCTCTACCATACATTATAATATCAACAAAACTCTCATACGAGTCAGGCAAAGAATATAACAGAAACATAGCTTGATCATCTTTGTCATGACCTGTTTTCAGACCATGACACGCGTAGAAGATGGACCGTTTGTAGAAGTCCAGCCTATCTCGTACTCATAAACTCTATCCAATCATTCATTATAGCAGACATTCAAATCGCATAAACATAACAGAAGTGTTACCAAATCGAAATATAAAGAATATGATATATATATATATATATATAATCATTCCAATTTGTTATACGAACAGAAAACAAATCGTGAAACCCAAACCCTCGGTGTGGAGCGCCTAACCCACTATACCAACTGGAACCCAATCAAAAAGGCTATCACCTCTAAATTAACTGCCCTACTGAACGCGGAAGCTGAATTACCTGAAAATGTTAATGGGAGGGGGTGAGAAAACTCAGTGAGAAATGACGCTCCAGAATATCTCTAGGACCTCACATAAACTGTTTTAAAAATATTTAGAAAACTCACATGCAACATATACATGTATATTCATATTCACTCAATATACATACTAGTATAGTTCGAAAACGTTTCAAAAAACATTTCGCAACCAGAGCAGACAATATGCAGACAGACAGAATCTATAACAGACAGAGGAGCAAATAACGCATGCAACGTATTATGTCGATTCATATTATCCATACTGTATAGAATTTTATACATAAATATTTTATTATCTTATTCAGAATTTTATACAGATATGATAATCACTGATTATACACCCGTATTATATTGATATTGTGCTGGCTAGACCAGATCTCTAACAGATAATCAGCAACCTCAAGAGTCTCAATGGTGCTCAACTCAGGAGGGTCGAACAGTTGACAGCCTTAGGGGCCCTCAACAGTACTCGGCATCCTAAGGGTCTCAAGGCTGTGACAGACAGACATAACTAATCCGAAGGTATACCCGCGAGCATTGCTGTAACATTCTATCCGTTTCGGTTAGGATTACTATAGATTTTCGACCGAGTCTAATTGATCTTGAAAATAATCAAACACATTTATCGATGATTAGGTGTTATAGAACCTCGAGGAAAGTTCGATCCACATAGGGAAGCATGAAATGTCGAGTATGTGACTAGAGAGTGAACCCGTAGTACGTTGAGGAAGATTTTCGTTATCTGAAAAACAGCATAACGTATGTTGTAGAGGTAAGACGTATGTTATCTAGGGCGAGGATGATCAACGTACGTTGGCTGGAAACAACGTACGTTAAGATTTGTTTTATTTGAAACCCGTAGTTACTGCATGCATCATGATGTACGTTGTGCATCACCACAACGAACGTTGTCACTGAACGAGACGTACGTTGCCTTTGATCTTCATTGCTTAAAACGGCCCAAAACCCGTCATTTAGTCATTTTCTCTCAAATTTTCACTCAAAACTCTCTCAACTCGGCTGGAATTCTCCCACATTGCTTCTCCAACGTTCCTAATCCATTTATGAGGTAAGATTAACATCCTTTCTTCACTTTAAACTCAAATTCATGCATTGGTTCACAAATGCAAACTCTTGGCCGAAATCCATCTAGGTTTAGATTTTTGATGATTTTGAGTTAATGGATGTTAAAGGATGTTAGAATAGGTTATAAGGGACTTGTAGGAACATGATTCAAGCTTTGAATCAACTGATTTGGTGATGAATTCAGGGAGATAGGTGTAGGTACGTGTTTTGTTAATTGTAGGATGATTCAGTGTTTGTTTGTGAATTCTGAGGTTAGATCCATGTTCAGGAGGTGAAATTGAGCAGGAATGTATATCTGGTTTTATCAGAAATCGAGCGGAGCGTAATTTTGGCATTTTAGCAAATACTTTTCATATGCGGCAGAATTGGGGTGTTTTTGCAAATATTTTCTGTCGTAGGTCGATTTGCAAATTTTAAAGAGTTAAGGGATAGATTGTGATTATTGGAATTATAGGGATTGACTTGTAATTTTACGAGTCAAAGTTTAATTCGCGATTTCTGAGAGTTCGGGATAGAATTTGGAAATTCTGACTTATGGAATGTGAGTTAGTAATCCCAAGGTATTTCAGGAACGTTTCGTAAATTATCGAGTCTTGGGGACTAAAACGTAATTTTAAATTGGTCAGTGACCAAACTGTAATTTTACGTAGATTTTGAATTTTGGATCGAAAGTGACGAATTCACTTTTGGATTATATTTTGGTCGACTTCGAGGGTCTACACTTGCATTTGCATATCATGCATTTGGTATTGCCACAGTACCACATATTGATTATTGTTTGGCTATGTATGTACAGCTCCTTATGGTTGTCAGCACGAGCAGCTACCCACCAGTGGAGATTGAATGCTGATCTTTGCTTGGATTCTCAGGTAAAAGAATAGCAGTTTCAGACACATAAGTTGTGTCTTTTGAAAATTATTATGTTTTTGATGTGTTCGGCTTACATATTTAATAATCCGGCTTATGTGATTTATTAATATTGGAATTTTGTTTAGTATATATATATATATGTACACACCCTTTGTATACGATATTAGCCTTGTATGTTGTCTGCTAGATATATATATTTATATATATATTTTGGATTATGGACACCTAGCTACGAGGTATTGTAGTATTTGGTATACCAATGCCCTGAGAATGCCTAGTTACCGGGGTAATATGGTAGACGTGCTCTGTTTGATCTGATGGGTGGCCCAGTCCCTCTTCTATTATCTATTTGTTATGGTCCCTATCAACCTCTGTTATATACTCTGTATATGTATACTCTGTATTTTGTCTGTTGCATGCTATTTGCTCTGTTTGCGAAGGTTTCAGAAATTGTTTTTAAAAAGAATATTATACATAGAGTGCATACGTAGGTATACGTATATAAATATATTGCATGTGGTATTTTCGAATGATTTCAAACCAGACTTTGTGACGCACATATGAGGTGATCAAAACGGCGTCGTTTTGGGTCATTGTTGAGGAAAACAAATCAAAACGAAATGTCGTCTGGCCCAAGTGCAGTCGATACACACACGAACAACATGCGGAGGACGCGAACGATAACTGCCAGCAAAGCGTCGTTTGAAGAAGGCTCCAAGCACGCGAACGGACGACATGCGTGTTCACGCGAATGACAACTCAACTCAGCAACCAACAACGCGTCATTTTGTAGAAACGACAGAGCTTCCAATGGCAAACGACACGCAGTTTGGCTTCCAACGATGGACGACCGGTTGTTCAGCCCTAAATTCCAAATTTTTCATTTGAATTTTTCACTTTACAAAACAACTTCAAATCATTTCCAAAATTCCCAAAACTCCATAAATTACCCAAATAACATTTAAACTCAAAATTAACTCTTCAAATTTAAAAAAAAAAAAAAATTTGAAATTTAATGAAAATTTTTCAGAATACTTAATAAAATTTAACAAAATATTTCCTTACTAATACAAATTGAAAATAATAATTTTAATTAATAAAAACCAACAAATTTTGATCATATAAAATTTTATAAAACCAATAAAATATATTTTCCTGATTACAAAATTAAAAAAAAAATCATTTAATGAAGAAAAAAAATTTCTGCCGAAAAAATTCAATCGAAGAAAAATACAGGATATTACATATTTCTCTCCTCAAAAGAAATTCGTCCTCGAAATTTGAAACAAAACAGCTCAACACTCAAATCGAACCTAAGTCTCCAATTTAGAGTCAAATCCACATTCTCAACATGACTCACAAAGCATAAACTAACACTCAAACGCGGTCGAACTCAATATCTCTTTAACCAACATCAAACCTAATTTCAAAGATACATCATAACCTCAAAGTTCTATAGATAGATCACAAAATATCAACCATAAATCCACTAGACCTCAGGCTCACTCAAACCCAGATATGCAAAGACAAAATGCACCAAAGAATCCATATGCAGAAACAGAATTCACAGACTCATAGATTGATAGGATCGGAAAAGTGCAGATACTCATGCACAACTCACTAGAAAGTTGTCCAAAGGAACTTGTACTGACAATCTCAACAAAATATGGGACAATTCTAGAAATACCAGAACGTACAAAGACATAAGGCAACAAAGAAATATATTTTCAAAGCTTAAAGGATCCAATGCCAAGAGTTACAAATTCAAACACTTTCAAGGATTAAGCAAAGGAATTTTGATACTTGACCAAACACATATAGCAAAAAAGAAGGCAAATCAAACAACAACCTGAGCTGTAAAAAGAAAAGTTCTTGCGAGAACATATGGTTAGATATGCAAGAACAAACCCAACCCATGTTACTATTACAGAGATCAAGAAAGATTGGGACAGATCCAAATGTCACTAGCAGAGGTAACATAAGCATTTAGAAGTGATTCGCTACTGCAAAATTCTCTAAATCCAATCGATTCTAACCAAACTTATCAATTGTTCCATATATTCACAAATTAGCAAGGCATGAAATCTATATTTCAAACCTGAGTCCTAAAACTCAATCACCTCCCAAATTCTTAACTCACAACCATAGGAAACTATCTATCATTTCCACATTCTTTTGCAAAGAATGATATCAAATCCGCAAAGTGAATCTCTTTCATAAAAATCACCCAAATTGAATCACATTCTCGCATTTGATTCATCTGAAATCAGAGAACACCAAGGAATATACCATCTTTGTCACTAACAATGATATCATAAGTACTCCAATGTGTATCTCATCCATATCCAATTCTCATAGTTCAAATCAAACCAAACTTGTAAGTCAATTCATATACTTACAATTGATTGCAAATCATTTCAAAAATCATGATTACTTACCACATAAGTCAATCTGCAAATCGACTCCAAATTATTTCCCCAAGTTGTTTGTAATTCCTCATTATTACCCTTTAACCTCAAACGAATTTGCTAACATCGAACTGATCATACCTGTGATCATTACCAGAAATCATCAAATGAATCAAACAAATCAAAGAGGTCATCACATGAACTCGTCTCCAAATAAATAATTACATACCTCCCTAATCCTTAGAATATTTTACCATTACACTTAATGTATCATATACCGAGTATCCTCAAAATGAAAAGGATCAAAACATTAGTCTCAACTCAATTACTTCACAAATTTGATGATCTCCCAAACGCAAATTATTACACTATCCCTCATATCAGCAAACATGTTCGTAAAAACAATCCACCAGTCATACTCTTAGAGATTCAAAACCTTTAGTACTCCAAATACTGTCTCATTCTCATTAACACTAAACAATATATGTATCATGAAAGCCAACCTCATATCTTTGTCAAATGTTACTTTAGGATTCGACTAAAATTTATTCGACAAACATAACATCAATCAAAATTGAACTAATCCGATAATTTCTCAAACATATTATACTTAACACTATCATCAAGCTCTCATGCGTTTAGCAATCTCGTAGTACCATTTTATTTCCTAATATCAGACCTCAAATCGATTTAGAGAATCACCGCACTAGTTACAATTAATCCACTAAATCACCCACTATTAGAAAATATTCCAATAAATTCTCACACCACAAAATCAATAAGTATCCTTTCCAAAAGAATAAAGAACCATCACCCAAATTTCTCTAACCAAAGTACTGCTACCTCCGCACAGCAGATATTGCCTAACGAAAATCAAAATGATACGACATGCAATGCTATGCAATATCAACAAAACATATGCAGAGATTACAATAGAAGAGGTGATGCCTCAACGTCCAAACGACAATATGAATCCCTCTGATCAGCTACCAAATATGTTGGACCTCAACAACGGCCCTAACTGGTGACTCTGAGCACGAGTTCATATCTATGAATGCAACAAACAATCAGAATGCATATATGCAATCTAGAAAGTTTGTCTTTGCCATAGTACCACAATAACAAATCAAAGAGCATACGGAGGCAAATCAGATTGACTCAATCAAGAATACATATGCTCCACAACCAACCCAGACAATACAGAACTTAACTTTCTGATACCATCTTTGTCACGACCCATTTTCGGACCATGACCGGTGTACAAGATGGACCATCTGTAGAAGCCCACCCTATCTCACACAAGCCTCAGAGTACTCATAAACTCTATCCAATCATTCATTATAGCAGACATTAAAATCGCATAAATATAACAGAAGTGTTACCAAATCGAAATATAAAGAATATCATTCAAACTTGTTATACAAACAGAAACCAAATCTTGAAACCCAAACCCTTGGTGTGGAGCACCTAACCGACCATACCAACTGGAACCCAATCAAAAGGGCTTTCACCTCTAAACTGACTTCTACACTGAACGCGGAAGCTGAATTACCTGAAAATGTTAATGGGAGGGGGTAAGAAAACTCAGTGAGGAATGACGCTCCAGAATGTCTCTGAGACCTCATATAAACTATTTTGAAAACATTTAGAAAACTTTCACATGTAACATATACAGGTATATGCATATTCAATCGATATAAATACTAGTATAGTTCGAAAACATTTTGGAAAATATTTCATAACAAGAGCAGACAACATGCAGACAGATAGAATCTATAACAGACAGAGGAGCAGACAACGTATGCAGTGTATTATACTGATTCGTATTATCCAGACTGTACATAATTTTATACATAAATATTTTATTATCTTATTCACAATTTTATACAGATCTGATAATCACTGATCATTCACTTGTATTATATTGATAATGCACTGGTCAGATCAGATCTCTAATAGAGAATCAGCAACCTTAAGAGTCTCAATGGTACTCAACCCAAGAGGGTCGAACAGTTGACAGCTTTAGGGCCCCTAAATAGTACTCGGCACCCTAAGGGTTTTAAGGCTATTGGTAGACAAACAGAACTAATCAGATGGTATACCCGCGAGCATTGCAGTCTCCAGGCTCCAGCAAAATATACCCCGCCAATCAACAGTACAATATACTACAGAGGAATGAGCAATAATACAGACTCAACAGATTTATTATACCTCGTATAATATAATAGCAGACAATAGCAACTATGGCATATAGTATCAGACAGAGGTCCTTAGGCATAGTATAACATATAGTACCAGACAAAATATAGTGTGGACTATGCCACCAAAATCAGACAGAAGTATGTGGACTGTTGCCACCAGAATCAGACAAATCTCATGTGTCTGTGCAATACACAAGGGTCACCATTTTTCCCTAGGACTCAGGCTTAACACAGCATTGGTATACCAAAGACCACGTTACCTCGTAGCTAAGTCTTCAGAGTCAGAGTCAGAATAATATATATATATATATAAGTTATCAGACATAGTGCAGAATATTTAGCACACAGAGTATATACCAGATGAAGCTTATATTATCATAACATAAAATAAAGTATATAATAGACGGTCATGCAACAGAGTTTATTTCCAAACGATATATGTAAGTATACCTACACATCATAAGCGGATGCTAAGTGTGGTTATTAATCACACAATTCAATTTATTATAGTCAGACCGTTATTAAACCAATTTCAGATTCATGCCAGACATGTCAAAAATATATAATTTTCAAAAAACACAGCCTATTTGTCTGAAGTAGACATTGCACTCACCTGGACGCCAAACCAATACTCCAAATCACAGTCCACTGGTGAATGTTCAACCTCGCTGACCGGAACACGAAACTGAAACAATTATCAAAGTAGAATCAAAGATCTGATGTTGGTTCGTAGCTATACCGAAATACGTGCACATGCAAATGCAGACTCAAACACTCAAACAACGGTCGAAAACCCATTTCGGTCGAAGATCTAACATTGTTGTCCCCAAAATCAAAATCTATGTAAAATTGTGATTTGGTCCCAGGACTCGTAAAATTACACATTAGTCCTTAAGACATCGAGAATTAATAATTAATCCCCAGACTTTCAAAATTAATAATTGAACCCTCCAAACAACTCAAATTATTAATAAAACCTCCAATTTCTCAAAATTGCAAAAATACCCAATATTTTCCAAGATTATAAATGTTCACCGTAATTTTATAAAATTACAAATCTAACCACCAAAGTGAAATACCAGATCATTCCCTCAATTTAAAATAAAAAAAAAATGACATTTTCACTTTAGTCCTCGCGGCACAAAAGTTTATTCAAAAATGCCACAAAAATCGATTCGGGCGGGACCCAATATTTTTGATAGTGCAATCCCACTCAAAATCGTCCCATGAACCCAAATCTAACCTTGATTTTCATCAAATCAACTTGAAACAACCCAAACGGAAATTATCATTTTCGGACCAAAATATACCCATAAAATAAATCATCAATTTCTCATCAATCAATCCAAATCTATGTTCCTCCATGTTTCTCACACTCATATATAACATAAAAAAAAAAACTTCAAATCAAGCCAAACATCCAGCCAAAACTGAACCCTAGCTCATTACAAACCCATTTGTGGCCAAACATGCTATTAAGCAAAAATAAGCATGAAAAGGAGCCAAAAATCGAAAATGAAGGATGAAATTACCTCAAATCTGGTAGAAAAATGTCCTGAGAGCAAGAAGAATGAGAACTGAGAGAGAAATGATGAAAAAACGAAGGAGAGGTCGGGTTGGTATAAAGGGAATGATGCAGATCAAAACGGCGTCGTTTTGGGTCACTGGTGAGGAAAACAAATCAAAATGACATGTCTTCTGGTCCAAGTGCAGCCGACACACACGCGAACGACATGCGAAGGACGTAGACGACAACTGTCAGCGATGCGTCGTTTGACGAAGGCTCCAAGCATACGCATGGACGACATGCGCGTTCACGTGAACGACAGCTCAACTCAGCGACCAACGACACGTCGTTCGATATAAATGATAGAGATTCCAATGGCAAATGACACACAGTCTGGCTTTCAGTGATGGACGACCGGTTGTTCAGCCCTAAATTCCAGATTTTTCATTTCAATTTTTCACTTTACAAAACAACTTCAAATCATTTCCAAAATTTCCAAAACTCCACAAATCGCCAAATAACATTTAAAACTCAAAATTAACTCTTCAAATTTTTTTAAAAAAAATACATTTGAAATTTAATGAAAAATTTCTGGAATAATTAATAAAATTTGACAAAATATTTCCTTACTAACACAAATTGAAAATAATAATTTTAATCAATAAAAACCAACAAATCTTGATCATATCAAATTTTATAAAACCAATAAAATATATTTTCTTGATTAGAAAATTAACAAGAATTCATTTAATGAAGGAAAAATTTTCTACCAGAAAAATTTCAATCGGGAAAAAATACAGGATATTACAATAATATCCACGAAACCCATTTCATCATATTTAAAGAACAACTCAAAACCCTTGCAAAAATAGCAAAAACTTGAGAAGAAATTTGAAAGAGAAGTCATTCTTATCTCAAAGAACTAAGGATGAATCAAAGAAAGGCTGGGAGGTGGAATTTGAGAGGTTGGGGGCGGGTTTGTGGTGTGAAAATGATATGGAATAGAATGGGGATCGGATTAAGGTATATATAAATGCAACTGAGCAAAACGGCTGCGTTTTGGGCACTTTCCATGTGTTTTAGAAAGATATGGGCGGAGAAACGGCCATGTCTCTGTCGTGTAATACCTAGATCACACGAAACTGGAAGACACGGGCAACAAGGGCAAGACACAATCAAAGTTACACTGGACACGAACCATGTCTCGGGCCAGCTAGGACACGGTCAATGGCATTCCAAACATTATTAAACGGGCTGTCTGTGTGCTCCAAAAATGCAATTTTTCTCACCTGAAAACACCTTGTTTGATCACACAAGCATAAAAAATGATCAAAGAGACAAAAATCAATATAAATCCATCAATATTCATCACCCAAAACACCAAATTAATGCGTCAAACACCAAATCAAAATAAAATTTAACCACACTCGAATATCATCGAAATGTGCGAGACGTTACATAATTTCCCCCTCAAAAGAAATTTGTCCTCAAATTTCAAAAGAAATTAGGACAAAAATAAGATCAACGCTAGGTCTCCAAAACAAAATTCAACCAAAATCGCTCAACTACTGTTTGGCTACTTGGCCAAAAGTACCAATATGCAGAAATGACGATGCAGAAACAGAGACATGCAAAAATAGAGATACATAATAAAGAGATAGAAACAGACATGCAAAAACAAAATACAGATATGCAAAAACAAAGATGCAGGGACAAAAATGAATGCAGAGGTAGAAACAAGTATGTGGGCTACGAACTAGCTAAATCAAATTGGTCCAGATTTCCCCACTGCATCCCATCGTCGGTCTCCCAAATGGCCTTCTTTTTTGTAGGATATCTCCAAAACATTTTCACTTCAAGCATTATCAATCAATACTTATTCAAGTACTATTCTCCTTTTTGTCATCAGATGACATCGAATCATTGAATTGCACCTCATTCATCAAAGTCATTTGAAATCAATTCACAATTTGGTTTCTGACCCAATTACGAGACTACAATCAATTAAAACCAAGATTCAGATACAATTAATCATTAAACGTCTAATCAAATTGAAATAACCCGTACCATAACTGGAGTATGAGATAAATTGTCCAAGGGTGTTCGACCCATCTCGTACAAGCCTTAGAGAATCAAAAATACTACCCAACTTGCTCATTTTAAAACATTTATTAAACAAATTTATAACAATAATAAAACAATTCATACATATAATAGTATAATGTCAGTAAAACAAATTATAATTTTACCAAAATAAAAATGAGTATAAAATAGTAAATACAAAACCAAAATCAGATACAAAAATTTTACACCCAATAACCCAACAACATATTGGTATGGAGCTCTAACACATAAACAAAGAAGCCTGACCAAAAAGAGCATCAACTAACCAAATCAAATGACGACTCATTAAGTATTTGGATGCTGGAAAGTCGCAGAGAACAAAAGAATCACCTGAAAGATTAAAATAAAAAATAGACAGAAAAAGAAAAGGGGGTGAGAACCCAGTAAGGAATGAAACTCTAGAATGCCTCATACATGCCTCACAAATATTGTTTTGAAAATAATTCAAAAGTACCACATCCAAATATAAGTGTATATATATATATACACGCGTGCGCACGGCGCAAATACATAATAGTGTTCAAATACCATTTCGAAAGCGCTAGCAATCAAAGCAAACAACATGCACACAGGCATTGTAATACTAGTATAAAAAACAAAGTCAGAGTATATGTAATATGGGACCAAAAACAAAGCTGTGTATATAGCACCAATAACAAAGATGATGTGGTCTGCACCAACATCTAATCAAAGACATGTCTGGCCGGACATATGGTCACCAAATTACTCCAGTAACTAGGGTCGTGACAAAGCATTGGTACCCTGTAGCTAGACGTCCTATATCAGAAAACTTTTATAATAATAATAACAATATTATTTCAGAAACAAAGACATGTAGGTACGAAATCAGAAACAGAGAGATATATATGCAAAAATATAAATGTTTTTTTTTATCAAAAATCAGAAACAGAGTGGAAACATATAATATATGTTTTTATTCTTCGAAAACATAAAAAACAGAGGAGTAGTATAATAAATAGTATAATAAATACCATTTTTCAGAAACCGAGTTCTTATTCCAAAGATTATGATATAACCAGTTTATCAATTTAGTCAATCCTTAGATCAGTCTATTTTTAGAAACATATCCCAACACATAAAAAAACGATAGGATTTAGAAGACACAACCTATATGTTTAAAGCTGTCATCTACTCACCAGAACGTCATGCCAATAATCCAATCACTGATCACTAGCGGCTGATCACCAGTAGATGGCTAACCACCTTAAAGACGCAACAGAACTAAAACAATGATGCCAAAAATAGAGGTATATCAGAAACAAATAGAAGTGGAATGTTGTTACTGTAGTTGTACCGAAATGCGTGCAAATGCATATGCAAACTCAAACGCTCGAACAACACCCAAAAATCCATTTTAGACCAAAGTATAACATAATAATCACAATCGACACCTCGGTGTATAATTACACTTTGGTCCCCGGACTTTGAAAAATTACTGAAAACACTGTCGATCTCAATATACAATGACGCTTCAAGACGGGGGTGGATTGGAGTTTTAAAGATTTTGAATACTTTTTTTAAAATCTTTTGCAAATCAAAGCAAGTAACAAAGTTAAATGCAGAAGCTAAACAAAATCCAATTCATAAACAATATAAATCAAATATAAGTAAAGTAGAGAGAGAAAGGGAGAGAGAAAACAAAGCCTAGATTTATAGTGTTTCGGTCATCTTGACCTACGTCACTCCTCTATATCCACTAGTGAGTTTCAATCCCCTAATTCCTTACTTCCGGGTGGAGGGAAATCTTTTACAACATTTGTTTTTGCGAGCTAAACAAGCAAACCGTTACACCTTATTTTAAGGAAAGAAAACCAAATCCCTAGTTTTTGAGGGTTTAATTAGAAAACCGTATCCTTAGTTTTTGCAGGCTCAATTAGATTATTGTTACCACTTGTTTTTAGGACAGAATAAGCAAACCAAATCTTTAGTTTTTGCGGGATCAACTAGGAAATTGTTCACCTCAAGTTTTCTAAAGTTTACTAGCAACCACTCTTATTTTCTAAGGCTCAACAAGGAAATCTATCTACCCCAAACAAATATCCTTACTTGTTACAAGACTCAACCCAAGAATATACTAGATTAAAGCTCACACCAACCCAGAAATGTGATAACAAGTAAATACCTCAAAATGGGTTAAAAAGGTAGAAATGAGAGAGAAAATAAATAGCAAGCTTTAGCAAAGGTATCTCACTTCTTCCTTCTGTTTTGGGACATATATTTATAGCTACTCTTAGAAATATAGCCGTTGGAAGTCTTGAAGTAGCCGTTGTTAGATAGTCAAAAATTCTGATTTAAATGACGCCACCCTTCAATATGTGCGTTATTGTTCATCTACCTGTGTAATGCCTTCATCATTCAGAGTTCTACGTGTGGTGATTACAAGTCTACATGTGTTGGCAGAACTCCAGTAGTTACTACCTTGAATAAATTAGCATCTATATGCTTTGTCACCTTTCTATGTACGTAGGTAGTTATATTGTCTTTGATCAACGAACGTTGTAGTATGCTCTGTGCACGTTGTTCTAATCTCCAGTACATGCCTTTTCATCTAGACATTTGGTACATGCATTACTCCTTCTTCTACATGCGTAGTCATTCTTCAAAAGATTGCACCTTTGATTCTTCACGTGATTTGCGTAAGAGAATATTCAAATTCAAATTTTGGCGAGCGTCGTAACTTTGTCGCTATCTGAAGCTTCTTCTACTTGCGTTGCTTGGCCAGCTATGTGTGTTGAGTTTCTCTTTAAAGATCACACCTTTGGCCCTTCAACGTGCTTTGACCAATATTCAACATGACTCTGCTCTTGCACATTTTCTCCTCATCAAATTGAACCCTCGTCAACGTGTGTTGTACCTCATCTAGGTGAGTAGATGCCAGTTTTGTGTGCAATAATGTGCCTAGATGACTCTTAAAGTGCTTTGTGGCCAAATATCAGCAAGTCTGCAACTTTGCACCTTTTATTGGATATTTTGCTTTCATCATCATCAAAATCGAACTCAACAATTACCACTGGTCCCCTAAACTATACGAATTCATAAATTGATCCAAAAACTTTAAAATTATTATTAAGACCTCAAATTCTCCGAAATATCCAAATTAATCCGCAAATATATGCAAAATTATATTTTGACCCTAAATGCAAAATTACACAATGGTCCTCCAATGACAAATTACACAAATAGTCCAACTTCCAATCCTCTCAATTTCAATCGACTCCAACCATACCTTTCACTTCCTATCATCCTCTAGAACACAAATCAAACACCCATTTGCATCAAACAACACAAAATCACCATCTTTTTACAAAAATCTGTCCATAACCCTAACCATCCATAAAACACTATAAATGCTTCATAATCACCTTGATTTATTGCATGTTTAAGGCATACCAACTTAGTTCTATCAAAATCCTACTTAAATCCATCATAAAACCTCAAAACTTTCGGATCAAAATCATCCACCAAACCCATTTCATCCTCTTTCAAGAACAACCCAAAACCATGCAAAAATAGCAACAAAATTGAAAAGCAATCAAGAAGAGAAGTCATTCTTACCTCAAAGAACCAATGATGAATCAAATGGAGGCTTGGAGGTGGAATTTGAAAGGTTGGGGGCGGGTTTGTGGTGTGAAAAATGAGATGGAACCAAATGGGGGTCGAATTAGGGTATATATAAACGAAACTGAGAAAAATGGTGCCATTTTGAGCACTTTCTGTGTGTTTTGGTAAGACACAGGCAGAGTTACACAGGACACGAACACAATTTTGTGTCCCTCTGTCAGGCTAGTTATGACTCTGTCAATGGCATTCCAAACAATGTCTAAAAGGGCTGCCCCTTGTCGATGTCTGCATGCTCTAAAAATGCAACTTTTCTCGCCTAAAACACCTCGTTAGATCACACAACCATCCAACATGATCAAGGGGACAAAAATAAACCTAAATCCATCAATATTCATCACCCAAACCACCAAATTAATGAGTCAAACACCAAATAAAAATTAAACTTAACCACACTTGAATACCATCGAAATCGGCGAGATGTTACATACTTCCCTCCTCAAAAGAAATTCGTCCTCGAATTTCAAAACAAATCAGGGCAAAGCTAAGATCAATCTTAGGTCTCCGAAATAAAATTCAACCAAAATCGCTCAACTAACGTTAAATTACTTAGCCAACAGTACCAATATGCAGAAATGACGATGAAAAAAATAGAGACATGTAAAAATAGATATAGATAATAAAGAGATAGAAACAAACATGCATAAACAAAATGTAGAGATGCAAAAACAAAGATGCAGGGACAAAAATGAATGCAGAGGTAGAAATAAGTATGTGGGCCACAAACCAGCCAAATCAAATTGGTCCGGATGTCTCCATCGCATCCCATCCTCGGTCTCCTAAATGGCTTTCTCCTCTGTAGGATTTCTCGAAAACATTTTCCCTGACATGATCTCAACCATTATCAATCAACACTTATTCAAGTATTATTCTCCTATTTGTCACTATATGACATCGAATCATGAACTGTACCTCATTCATCAAAGTCATTTGAAATCAATTCACAATTTGGTTTCCAACCTAATTACAAAGACTACAAACAATTAAAACCAAGATTCAGATGAAATTAATCATCAAATGTCTAATCCAACTAATCCTCAGATATACAGATTACCATAGTCAAATCAAATTGAACTAACCCGTTAGTTAGTCCACATACCGACAATTAGATTCAGGTAATATCCAACATAATAATCATTGCTACCATATCGGCCAAACCGTAAACTAATTCCAACTAAATTCCTCAATGAAATGTAATCTGCTATAATGATCATATCTAGCTGACACCAATTTTAAATCCATAAGTTCAATCGAAACTGAAATCTGCCAACCAATCGCACAATGTGCTCAAATCAAAGCACCATAGACATTTAACTCCAAACAAAATATCATCAATTTGATAGTTACACGCCATTCTTATACTTGTTTGTCGGCGTATATGTATAATATCGACCTCTATTTACTATGTATCGTATATAATTCTCTTATGTATCATATACCGTACATCATGAATTTCCATATGATTGGAAACATCGGGAAATGATCGAATCGAAAGTTTGGTATTTTTGAGAATGAAACTTTAGGTTTTGCCATTTTTGAAATTTCTGAAAAGTTGAAACTAGATTTGTAATTTTAGAAACTTAAGTTCAAGAAATGTAATTTTGGAAAAGTTAAGGTATAGATTTGTAAATTCTAGAATTTATGAAGACTAACTTGTAATTTTACAAGTTGAGGATTATCGAGTACCTTATGAGGGTTCAGGGATGCAGTTGAGAATTCTAACTTAAGTAAGAGTTATTGGTAGTTTAAAGATACTTTAAGGACTATATAGAGATTTGCTAAGTCTCAGGGACTAAGACATAATTTTATAATGGTCGGGAGCACACATCACTTCCTCCTCAACGTAAACATTAAACTAACACAAACCCCACCCGAGTTAATTAATTGATTAACTCCACGTTGTTTGCCAAAAAGTATGAATTTCTCCCTTCTTTTCTTGGGGAATATGAATTAGTTTGTGGGAACGGCAGGGGAGAGATTGGCCTGGGAGAGCTGGTTCGTGAGGGAGAGGATGCGAGGGTGGTACGGACGCACCTGATGCACCTCCTCCGCCTCCAGCTCCCCGAGCTGAGAGCAGAGCCTCTCCTCCCCCCTCCTCCGCGATGCGGAGCCTGTCCCACGTCTTATGGAGCTCAACTCTCATCTTCTCCTCTCTGTCTCTGCTCTCCTTCAACGCTTTCTCCAGCTCCTCATTCCTCCTCCGCAGCTCCTCCTCTTCCTTCTTCGTCTTCATGTCTGCAACGCCAGCTCCGTCTTTCTTGGAAATCGCCATTTCTTTATTTGTTTCTCTGTCTACAATCAGTAATGCGGTGGGTGTGTTTATGTTGTGGAGTTGATTTTGATCGGGATTTGGTTTGGTTGGCTGAGAAGGAGAAAGGGAGACTTTGTAGAGATGGGAAAGGGGGTCTAGATTCAATGAATCTGCTTATAATGAAGCAGTCCTCCACGTTTTTGTGATTTCTGGCCTAGTTGCTTGCTTTCTTATTTTATTTATTTACTATATTTATTTCAATTATTGTTGCAACACCTGCTCCTTCATTTTCTACTCACATCATCACGCTCATGTTCATGCTTCTTCTGTTGCTCTCTTCCTTAATTATTTGTCTTCTTTTTTATATCTAATAATATTATTAAGAATTAAAAATATTTTTGGAAGGAAGAAACACAAAATACTGTGGCTGCCCCACCTAGGCAGTTGCACCGTTAAATCAAACCCCATTTTGATTGATGAAATTTCAAAAATTAATGTTTACTCCTTTAGGTTTGTCCTACTCTGTCAAACTATCCTTGTAGTTTGAACAACCTAGTAATTAGTTCCCAAAGTATCATTGCACAAAAGATTTTGTCCCTCAATCAACGACACATTAGAAATATACATCAACGTGTTATACTGCATTTGAATAAACTGATATTAACCCAAATTAATTAATTGCATTTAAATAAATTGAGAAAGAGAATTGATAGATAAGATTACCTATATTAATTAACTCATAAATGTGTACTCTCTTTTATTCTCTCAATTGTGAGTTTGTTTGGGACTTTTTAACAATTATGATTGTTCGCCCAAGATTACTATCCAAGAGGGGGGAGTGAATTGGACATTGAGCAAGTTTAGAACTTTGTTAAAAAAACTTTCAAATCAAAATAAAAAACAAAGTTTCTACAAGCTCTTTTGAATACAAAAAAAAAACTAATACGGAAGCAACTTAAAAACACAAATCCAATTCAAACACAATGTAAACTAAATGCAAGGTAAAGTAAAGGAGTTGGGAGAAGAGAAAACAAATCTGATTTATAGTGGTTCGTTCATCCCTTAACCTACTTCTACTCCTCAAGCCTCGCTTGATAGTTCAATGCACTATCTCCCCACTTCTAGGTGGAGAAAAATTGTTTACAATATCTTGTTTTCAAGGATCATAAAGAAACTTTTATAACCTCTACTTTCTATAGACAACAAACCAGGAAATCTACTGTCACAACCCGTAGCGAGCCCGTGACCGGCGTACCAGACGAACCGTCTATGGGAGCCCAGCCCATCTAGCACAAGCCTCATGGATCATAACTTACTACCCAAATCCAATTGATTAAAATATTTATTTAATCAAAACATTTATTATTTAAAACATACGATAGAATAAACATATATCATAGATAAAAATATTCAAAACATATATAAATATCGT
>CAODLS010305183.1:0-18326 GCA_948243855.1 Flueggea neowawraea
TTGCCCGGGACTGAATGCCCATTTCAAGAACAAAGTTAAACAATCCTTATGAGGAAGACCAGGTAAATCGTAGGCACAAACATCACCCATAACTGAAGCAACATCCGAATTCCTTGTGGTCACAATGATTTTACTTCCTACAGCACAGCCTGCCGCAATAAAGTCCCTTAATTCAAGCCACCTCACACGATCGTCACTCCATACATCATCCAAAACAAGCAATAATCTCCTCCCACCCAAACTACGCTGTCAATGGACCTGCAACTGATCCATGGTCAAATCACCACAATTTCTCCCAGTCGCACCATTGGCAATTTCCTTAGTCAGCCGAATAACATCAAAATCCTCTGAAACACAAACCCATACTATCAATTGAAAACTTCTATCAACCCTCTCATCATTATACACCATTTTCGCCAAAGTTGTCTTCCCTAGCCCTCCAATTCCAAGAATAGGAACAACAAAGAGACTGTCTTGGTCACCATAATTAATCAAATACTCAATAATATTATCCCTATCAACTTCTCTTCCAATCACATCAGAAGAATTAACAAAAGAATGAGTCATCTCTCTCCTCCTATACATAACTCTCTCATCGACCAATCTTTCAGTCAAATGAAACGGATCCTTTTGAGCAGAAATCTCACCAAACCTATTGTTAATAAATTTAAGTTTCTGGGCAATCTTGAAACGAAACAACAAGTAATTGTTAATTCTTGAGAAGAACCGTCGAAGCTTTCCTGTGAGGGCAAGTCTTTGCAAAGACTCGCACTGAAAATTATCAAGTATATCCTCAGCATCATAGCGCGTGTTTGAGCTTGGATAGTCAGAAACTGAGCTGACGGTTCTTGCCTTGCTTCTCCTCTGCGTCCAAGAGGACGGCTTTGATGGTGGACAAGGCGTCTTGGAGGCTTCTGATGTCGTCGTTGACATTCCAAGCTGCGCTGACTTCTTGAAGAGTTGCAGAGGTTAGTTTGCTGAGAATGTTTTCTGCTATGTTAAAGAGGAATGATTCAGCCATGTTCTTCCCTGTTTGCGCCTCGGAGTTGCAGAGAAAAATGTGTTCAGAAAATGATCAAAGACGGGTGGCGATTGTTTCTTTATTGGCTTTATTGACTTCTTAATGTTTCCGTTTCCGTCTATGACTCTACGCATAGTTTGTATTTTGAAGTGTCTGAATTTCTATTTTTATTACTAGTAGAATTTAATTTTTTTAATTAATTTATTTAAAAAAAATAAATAAAAAAACTTATGTAATTAAATTAATTTAATTGCTAAACTATATTTTTTAATTTCTGCAAAAAGTAGTTAGTGTCTATTATAAGTATTTTTTTTTTGTTTGTAGAATATGTCTTGAAAATTAATAGGGTAAATTGGAAGACTAATTAATACACTTAAGCAAAATGTTTACCATGTTATAAATCAAATAAATTCCTAGTTTTTTTTTTCGAAATGCATCAAGCAATGAAGCAATGAGCTATAAAATCAAATTATGCAATCCTTGTTTATGAGCCGCAAATGATTTTTGTGTCCAAGTAACCAAGTCAAATGCTGGGAACCAAGTAGACTTAACATGATCGCATTCAATAGCAAGTTTCCCACAGCGTTACCACAAGTACTGCGCATCTCTGATCGACTAACACCTCTGGCAATTGGATTTCAATCAGAGATAAGACTATCCAATGCACTTAAAGAAACGTAGCTTAGGCGGGGGATTAATATCTGATAAAAATTTCCAAAAATCAGTATTAATATTTTGGACCCTGATATACTCAAGGTTTGCAACATTTTTTTTTTTTACATGAAAAGGAGAATTCATTGACAATTTCTTTTGCCTTTCTCTTAGATGGTATTATATTTCAAGAGAAACTATCATACAAAATTTCTTTATTTTGATATTACAATGGTTTTAAGCCTGTCAATGCTAGATACTATAAGCTCTTCGGCTTCGGGCACATCCGCTCCAATGCAACCTATTACAAGACTTGATTCTTCTATGCTTACCAGCCCTACTAAACGTATTACCCCTCCGATGCTAATTATTGCTTTGCAGTTATCCTGGTGCAGATGATTCTCCCTACTGCAAAATTTTTTAAGAACATTTAAAGCCTCCAAAACTACTTCTGTCTTTGACACATAGATCAGTTCGACCAACGAACTTATTATCTTTACATTTGTGACCCGAAATGTTCTTGCCAGGCTCCCAATCGTCTTGACGCTTGGTATGAGGAGACTAGAGTTTGTATCTCTTTGAATGGTTTTGTAAAGTACATCAATGACAGCTTTCCAGACAGGTGAACTGGGCTTGAATACTGACCTTCTCAAGTCAGCGTCTTGTTCTGCTATTGCAGTGATCTCCATCAATGCCATGATCGAAGCGTATTGAACATCTTCAGGTAATTCTGCTAAGAGACTAGTGAAGCATATTAATGCTTTTGACTCTGTGATGATCTGACATATTGCGGTGTTGCCCCTCACAAGTTGCCAGAGTGCTTTGGCTGCCATCGCTTTCATGTGAGACTTGGTATTGGGATCTTCCAATTGCTTGTTCTTAAAACTTTCATTTGGATGCGGAAGGGTTAATTGTTGGTTAGTCGAATAATTGTGATCTTCATCCTAGTCGACTGCCTTCCCCTTGCTAACATGACTACTCGCCCTTACAATTGCGAGGACTGATGTCGCCTTGTTGTTGGGAATGAAGTTTTGTTCTTGAATCATCTCGAAGGAAAGGTGATTAATAAGTAGGCGAACTATGTTGTTCTGGATACAGATGTCTTCGCATTTTCGGTGAATATCTGCAAATTTGAATACAGCTTAGGCAACCTTAGCCTGAAATTTCATAGGACCTTCTTTGAGGATTTTCGCAAACACTTGAAAAACACCTGCATCTATTATGTGTTCAACACTTTCAGAAATCATAGCCTAAAGCCCAAATTATCTTTGCGGAAAGCTCTTGCTCTTCCATTTTACCATGTTTAAGCAATTTCAGCAGTGGAATGACACTGCCTTCCTCGATGATCATCTTTTTCACCATATCGTTTTCCTGAGAATGTAATAACATCGCCTGTGCTGCCTCGCGCCGAGTGTCTGGCGAACTACGGTGTAGCCCTGCAATATAAAACCATGTCCATGCGAGAAACGGATCACTGATGGCCATAGGAGGGGTAGAAAAAATCTGCTGCTCAGATTCGTGCACCATACGTAGCCCCTTAACGTCTCCAAAACAATTTTCTAAAGCACTCGAGATTTTCCTAAAACCGGAGGAGCTCACCAAGAACTGGAGGCGATTGGCAATACCGCATTTGAGATCTAGAGAGAGCGCCTTATCAAGAACTTGTTCAACCTCAGCTATGATCCGGAGGGCGGGGCGATCATATTCAATGTTTTCCTGAGCAATCCAGCCCAGAATTGGAATGATCCTCGCAGTCTGTTTCTTTATCTCGACACATCCAATCTTAAATGAAGAAGCCTCACCTGCAGCTTTTGTCACCTGGGAAGCTAATTGGATTGATTTTGCCAATATCTCCTTCAGGGATTTCTCCATGGACTAGTGGGTCGATCAAGAAACACGCTTTTTTTTTGTTTTCTCTTTTTGAAATAGGAAAGATAATCTGGACTAGAACATCTGATATTCACTCCCTATATTTAATTAATTTTTTTATGATGAAATAAAGGTGAAGAATCTTATCATGGATTAGAACATCTTCTTATATTCACTCTTTATATTTAATTCAATTTTTATCTATTATTTACATTATAATTTAAATTCAGACTACTTTTTCCTCATTTAATTAATATTTCATTATTAATTCAAAAACAATAGATAGAAGTAAATAATAATTCTATATTTTCAAAGAATTAATATTCACTTTTCTATTTTTTATTAATTTATTAATAAAATAATAATTAATATATTGAATAAGTAGAATATCTTACAAATTTTTTAAAAAATTAATATATAAAATAAAATAAAATATATATTTTTTAAAAGGAATTGGTGAGGCGACTATTGTAATTTTAGAGTAAAGTGATTGAATTTGTTTATTATAAAGACACTTCAAGCAGAATGACAAAAATAAACTGTTTCCATGTGACACCAATCGATGAGCGCCTTAATCACCTCAGCCGTCTTCATTATAGTAGCTTCGTGGAAATGGGGTAGGTCAACCACGGTAGCAACCAGGATGAAGGGGAATTATGCAGAAGTGATGTATGCAAAATATTACATAAATAATTAAGCAAGAATTGACACAATTACGTCCTACAAACGAGTATTTGTTATTGAATTCATACATTTCTTGTGATTTTGTAGGTCGGAATCGATTGCATGAAGGGAGGTTGAAAATTGGAAAGAGAGGCATGAAGATTGGAAGCTCAAAGAGAATGGAAGTCGTCTAGAAATAGAGAATGGCCATGATCATGGTTCAGACAGTGGCCAAAAGGAGGATACACAGTAGCCAGGCCTCAGTCAGCCACCACGGTTGTGGCAAATGCGCCACGACCAAGTTTTCCAGGACAAGAGGGGCCACGGTCATGGCTCTTGGAGGCCACGACCATGGCCCTCACAGAAAGAGAAAAGTAGTGGCTAATGGGCAAAAATGTGGAAATCTTGTGCACTTCAAGGGACATTTTTGACAAATTATTTCTAGGTTTCATAGATATGTAAAAGGGTATAAATATTCCTATTATTCACTCAAACACAACCTTTTGCATCATTGTCTTTCATTTTTTATTTTCTTTAAGAACATTTAGAGTTAGAGAAAGGAGGAAATAGCTTAAAGGCTTGGGGATTTTTCTTGAAGACAAACTTAAAAGAGGCTTCCTCTACATCCATTCTTATCCTTTCTCTTCATATTTATAGTTGTGAACAATGTTTTATGTTATTGTTTATTGCTCTATTTCATTTTCTTTCATCATGTTAGCGTAAATCTTCTGTTAGGAGATAGAGATGTAGACCTTTGATGACTATTTACTATATTTATGAATGAGTATTATATTTTAATTGTCATACCTTGTGTTTGCCTTTGATTTGATTTAATAGCTTGTTTTTAAATAACTATTGTTGTGCTTGATCACCATAGATAATATTGATAAATCTAGTGGAAGGATTGAAATATGAAGACTATATGAGATCCACAAGAATTAAACTTACCTCGCTTAGGGTAGGCATATTCTATGTAAGTAAGGTGCTCAACGAAGTTCTTAAAAAACTTAAAAAGTCTAGTTTTGCTAGGTGAGGCTGAAAAGACCTTCCTAATAATGTAGACATAGTTTAAATAAACTCGAGAGATGTTTTAAGTTAACACAGTAGAGAGAAACACTCAAAATCCTAAAACGAATTCATCAAAATAGTAAGTAGGAGTCTTGGTCTAATCCCGAAAGTCTTAACGCCTTATCATTTATTGGTTAACCCACATCATTTTTAGTTGCTTGCTTTTATTAATTTTTGTGTTGCTTAAGAAAAAAATCAAAAATCAACTCTTCGAATTTATTGTTCTTTTTGTATATCGATCACATTTAGTATTTGTTCCCGTGGATTCAATACGTAGAAGTACTTTAAAGATTAAAACTACTTCGACAATCATGTGTTTGTAATAAACTCGATCAAGAAGCCCCCAAGTTATATTGAAATCTCTTATTGAGCACCTAGGTTCTAAACCACTCTAAGTTATAATTTGTTTCCTTCTGAATAGTTATGTAAAGCCCATCAAGTATAGCTTTCCACGAAGGTGAAATGGGCTTGAATACTGACCTTCTCAAGTTAGTATCTTGTTCTGCCATTGTTGTAATCTCCATCAATGCCATGATTGAAGGCTTTTGAACATCTTCCAATCCTTGTTCTAAGAGAGTAGTGAAACACATTAATGCTTTTGACTCTGACAATCCGACATATTGAGGCATTGCCTTTCACAACTTGCCAGAGTGCTTTGGCTGCCATTGCTTTCCTGTAAGAGTTGGTGTCAGGGTCTTCCCATTGTGTATGTGTAAAACTTTCACTTCTAGATAGTGAAAGCCTTAATTTATGATTAGTCAAAAGCTTCTTGTCATCATCGTCATTGTCGATTGCCTTCCCTTTGTTTGAATGAGTAATCGCCTTACAATTGCAAGGACCGATGCTGCCTTGTTGATCGGATAGAAGTTTTGTCCATGTTATTGAAAGGTCTCAAACGAACGGTGATCGATAAGTAGGCAGATAATATTGTTTTGGACACAATCTGGACTTTATCCCGCTACATTGCGTCATGAATGAAGTAGTCTCATCTAGGGCCGTTTTAAGAACCTTTGGGGACCTAGGCAAAAATAATTTTAGAGACCTTTTATCAATTGTATGTATATTATTTAAAATTTATTTTTCTTGCTTTTGGAGAGGAAAAATCAATAATTAAATTTTTGTAGAACCTCATTTTCGTGTTTTTACTTTCTAATTCAGTGTTTTTTTCACCATACAATAAAACCTAAAAAAAAAACACACACACACACACAATTTAGCTAATTAGCTTGTAATAAAAACAGAACATTTTGTTAACGTTTAATAGAATTAAATGTTTAATTTCATATGCCAGGACCGATTATAATTGTAAAGATTGTATCTTAACATTGACAGCAACCAATAGATTTTATTTTGTTTTGGTACAGAATATCCAGAACAAAAAATTGACTAAACAACTAAACAACAGATAATCAAATCGCTAATTTTTAAAGCACAATTGTCTAACCAAAAAGCCAATTCCAAAGAAATTAGGGAGAAACTAATTAACTAAAACACAATACCGCAAACATGTTAAAACAAAAAAATCCACAACAATTAACACAAACTTTAGAGAGTAAAAAAAATAAATAAAAGACCTACAATTTTCAATAGTTTGTCAGAATTGGAGAGACGGAATGGAAGGAAGAGGAAGTTAAAAGAAAATTAAACTAAATGAAAAAGACCAAGAGAGAGCCAGAGAGGGAACATACGGCAAGAGAGAGAGAGAGAGAGAGAGAGAGAATGAGGAAATGGTAATCATATCTATTTTTTAGGGTTTTTTAAGTTTTAACATTGGACCCCTTCTATAAATAAATTTGTATTTTGTAGGGCTGTTTTTATTTTTTTAGTGATAATTACTTCATACACCACAAAAACTTTACCAAATTTGCTCCATACGAGCTATGTATGTTTATTATAGATACACTTTATAGTATTTTCGTCCGTATGGTTGTAATTGTCAGATTCACAGATATAATTTTTAAATTCACGGACTGTTGTTTATATTTGTTTATAGTTGTTTATATGTTGTTTTATATATGTTTATATATAAACAAATGTAAACAAATATAAACACATATAAACAAATATAAACAACATGTAAACAATATTTAAAGTACAACATAAAAATGTAAATTTCAAAACTTGGTTCAATAGCGCGTGTAATTTTCAAAAATTGGTTCAATAGCGCGTGTAATTTTAAAAAATTTGCCAAAATTTGAAAAGTTGACAGTGTGAATCCAAAAATTATGATTCTAAGGAGAGCATGTATGTAGTTAGCCCTTTTTTTAAGGGGGCATTTTTAGATACACAGAGCCCATTATCAAAAATTACAACTTCATATTGCCCACTTTCTGAATTTTAAACGTGTGGCCCACTAAATTAATGTTACTGATTCATTATCTTTGTTTAAAACAACATATAAACAACATGTAGAAAATAACATATAAACAAAAGATATGAATAACATATAAACAATATTTAAATAATATATAAACAAAGCCCTTTTATTTGCAAAGTATAAAAAATATCAACAACAAATCAACAATATACCAACATGTAACTATTAACAACACATAAATAACATACCGACAACACATAAACAAAACGCCTAAAATAAACACTGTACATTTGAAAAGTGACACTGTGCAGATGAAAATTACAAAGTGTATCTTTAATATCCAAAATTTGTCCTTGTAGAACAAATTTTTTTAGTGTACCGTGTAAAAACCACTTTTTTAAAACTAATAGAGGGCCCAAGTGGTAGTACTAAAATCTATTAAGGACCTTTTCTTTAAATAAATTTAGATTTTGCAGAGCCCATTTGTCCCGACCCGTTTATGGACCATGACAGGCATACGAGGTGATCTGTCTAAGGGAGTCTGGCCCATCTCGCACAAGCCTCAGAGATACAGACATTCTACCCAAAATTATTCATTAATCCAAATATTTAATAATTAGAAAAATATTTTATACTGAAAGTATTTATTTATATAAAATGAATATAAATTTAATAAAGTAAATGTAAAGTTAAAACCCCAAATACAAAATATAGCTCAGTAATCCAACAACAACCCGATGTGGAACTCTAATAACAGATATAAGAGTAGAGCCCGGATGAGATGCACTCGCTATATCAAAAATGTCTCACTGGGATCGAGGAGCCGGACAGTTGTTGAGCGTCAAAAATATCACCTGGAAAATAGGTTTACATGTAGACAAAAGAATAAAAGAGGTAAGAATCCCTATTGAGGAAAAGACACTTCAGACCGGCTCCAGAGCTCACATAAACCGTTTTGAAAATAATTTAAAAATATATCGTATACGTATACACAAGGATACCATATAATATACATACTACATACGTATACCTTCCAAAAAATCATTTAACCAAAACGTTCACACCCAAGGCATATAACATGCAGTCCGACAGTATCATAGCTATATATATATATCAGAGTTAGAATGTGGGACCAAAACATACAGAATAATAATGTGGACTCTTCCACCAGACAAAATAAAGCATATATCTGGCCGAATACATGGTCACCCCATTACTCCAGTAACTAGAGCCTTGACAGAGCATTGGTATACCAAAGACTACGTACCCCATAACTAGGTGTCCCATATCAGAATATTATAAACGAATAATATTAACAGACGAATATGCAGAGTATAAATCATTTTGCAGAAAATATTTATATATACCATATATAAATATTATATATCAGAAATAGAAATTTTGTAAATTGATAAGCACATAATCCAGATTATTAATTTGCCAAATAATTATTAGTCTAATTTTAGATCATAGCCAGACACAACAAAAATCACATACAGAGTTTGAAGACACAACCTATGTGTCTAAAGATGTCATTTCACTCACTTGGAATCCGAAACTAATGATCCAGTCAAACACCACTAGCAGGTGGCTGGTCTTGTTGGTAGGAATATGAAACTGAACAATTACAGATAAAACAAATATCAAAATATGGTACTGTGGCAGTACTAAATGTATGAAATGCAAATGCAGGTGCTGACACTCGCTAGACGTTGAAAACTCTCTTAAGTTGAAACTAATCGCCCTCGATTCGAAAATCAATACCAGGTAAAATTACAATTTTGCCCTTGCACTTTTCCAAAATTGTTCCTTAGTCCCTAAGGCCCCAAAAAATTATAAAATAGTCCCCAACTTTTAGAATTTAGAAATTAGCCCTCCAAGTATTTAAAATTTATTATTAAATCTCCTAATTTCCTAAAATTGTATTTTTAGCTTTAATTCCTTAAAATCACAACTTTGGCCCAAACTCTCCAGAAATTATAATCTAACCATTTGCCAAATATCACATTTAGTCCTCACTTTTCAACCAATCACAACTCTCCTTTCATTCTTAAATTTCCAGAATTGAGTTTCAACAATCCAAATCATTTCGGCTCAACCAACCCGTCCAGAATCATTTCGGCTCATCCAACTCGAAATCTTCATCATTTTAACCAATCAAAAACATCATCCTTCTTCCTTATTAAACCCAAAAATCATTCAAATCAATTTTTAGTCATTCAAGAAACTCCAAACCATTCAACACAAAGCCACTCAAATCCGCCCAAATCATACCAAACCGACGCTACAACAGCCATGGATATTTAGCAATCACAATTGATGCAAAAACAGTAAATGGAAGTAAAGGAAACAAGTCTTGAAGTTGAAGTTTACCTCAAGGTTGAAGAAAGAAGATGCACGTCAACGAAGAGAGAGAGAGAGAGACTGAAGTGAGAGAGAGATGGAGTGAATGGCAGAAATAGCGTGTAGTTGACGTAAAAAGGACATAAAAGGGATGGTGGAATGGACACGACATGGGTTGTTCTGACAGAGGAAGAAAAAGAGACGAAAATTGTTGCCCAGTTGACACCGAACGACAACCCTAAGATGCGGACGACAGGTTCGATCACGCCAAATGACACAGTTTGACACCGAACAACACACGCGTGACGTAGACGATAGAAGCAAGTCAACCGAATAGCTCGTTGTTCCCCACAGCTTGACACCGAACGATAGCACGCACGCCTACCAGACAATCTGCAGCTTGGCTACCAACAATAGACAATCAGTCGTCCAATTTTCTTTTTTTTTTCAGATTTCATTTTCAATCAATTTTTTCCACCAATTTTCACTTAATAATTTATTTTCAGATCACTCATAACCTTCATTAATCACCCAATTAACATCTTAAATACAAAATTTACCCTTCAATCACCAAAAATAAAATTTCAATTTATCTCCAATTTAAAAATTAAAATAAAATAATAATTACCAAAAAAAATATGGAATATTACACGTGGCTTGATAAATAGGAGCGACATGGACTGTGTTGCTAATACATCTCCATTTCCCCTTAAGTTCCCTAGTTATACAAAAGAGGAGTATCTAAACATGTCGGAGGACAAAATGGACGGAGTTCGCAAAAACTATGGCTTATCTACTGAAGGTGACTTGGACGAAAAGAGGAAGGATACAATAAACTCCTTTATATGGCATTGTTGTTTAACACTATAGTTAGCTTCAGGTTGAAGTTAGAAATTGGATAATAAAAATATTTTTTAAATTTCTTTTACTAATTTTCATTTATGTTGGTTCCTGTGAATAAAAAATAGGTAGTTCAAGTTTTACTTTATATGCTTCTCTTTTTTTAAAGGAAATGTATTTATATTTTTTAATTTATTGAATTTTCTCTATAATAGAATTTCACAATATTTCCTCTGAAAAAAGGTTTTGTGAAAAGAGGAGCTTGAGGGGCTTGAAAGGTTACAAGCTAAGTTGAAGGGCTCAAGGGGCTTTTCATCCTAAGTTGAGGGGGCAACAGATATATTTTGCCTAAAAATTCAAGTGAAACACTTAATATCACTGTACAAGGAATTGAAATAAAAGGCCCATATATTCCAAGAACCACATTAGTTCTTATACTATTGGGACCCACAAAAAGTTGTGGGCCCAGGCCACAACCTATATATACACAAAAACTCATCAATGGCTTCGGCTCCAATTACTTGCTGGGGATGACAACAATTGTGTATGAGCTTCGGTGGGTAACTTTCTTCTCCTCCCTCCACTTTTGACGATCTTGTTTGCCTAGTAATTGTGAAATATTATCTTTTGTGGGTTTGATCTTTTCATGCTAAAGAAGAACTCAATGTGCTGACTTTTTTGGTCACCACATTGTGCTCATTGTTCTTGTAGATGGTTTCTAGACTAGAGCTAATTGAAGTTCCGAACTTGGTTCGTAATAATTTACATTGTGTTGAACCGTCCAATGAACTTTCAACTGTTCACATGATTTTTTGGCCCCACAACAGGTGTCTTAAACGGTTCAAAGAACTTTGAACCATTCAAGACATTTGCCATTTGGTGCCACATTACTTCTCACAATGGGGGTTTAATCCATTAGAGATTCAATAGACCCTCCATTGAATTCTCAATGGAGTTGTCCCAAGAGAGAACGTTCAGAAAATCTATCGAAATCACCTTCAACGATATCGAAAGCACCGGCGAAGCCAAAAGTTACAAAACCCTTAGAAGGTCCAACAATGTCATACCCAAGACAGATTTGTTTAGCACAACAATACTTGGAGAAGCATTTACCAAATCTTATTACATAAAGTGGAAAGGTATTTCTAAAAATGCCCACTTTTCTTATTATTTCGAAACTCGTTGCAAGTCTTAATGTGCTTTATCACTTTGGTTCACTGTCACCATTTGAATACTCTGCTTTATTACAAGCTATGTATTGGTTCCATGTTTTGGACATTTTTATTATCAGGTTTGCCCGTCGATGCGTCAAATTGTTTCCAATTAAGCTGGATTATAGATAATACTTCTCTGAAGACATGCAAATTAGTAACTAGCTAAAGTTGACTTTGCAGGATTTGATGGGGCTGATGAACCAGTAGGTCAGGTCTGTTTGCTCTGCGAGGACGATCTTTCGTTTTCACCACTAAATTCAGAGATTGAGTTGGAAGTTTATGATTTTCCAGAAGTTGCAGTGCTTCCATGTGGTCATTCATTCCATTTAAAGTTCTTGGAGCTTGCCATGTCCCAGTCCGAGGACTTGAAAGATCCTGAATGCTTTATCTGTGCCAGCTTAGACTAGTTTTGTCGTTGCTAACTTTCTACAAATTGTCTATGTCTTGACCTCTCTTGATTTGAGAGAATCAATGATTTTACCAGGAAGCCTCGAAGTTAGGAAGTACATTGGCCATATACTGACGACTCACAGGGAATTAAACAAATTTTACAGCTAGCAGAATTGTTAGAAACTGATAAAATTTATAGTGAAAAATAGAGTGGCACGCGATGATGATTAAGAGCACTGATTTAGTGCTACAGAGATTCAAGAAATCAAATTATTATACAAAATCAACCCTTGACAGAAGCCGGACTCTCTGCATTAGATCGGTACTAACATCGAAGTGTAAAATCTGCCACTCTCATAACAAAGGAAACAAATTTACTATGCGCAAATGATAACTGCAGAGGCAGAGCACACAAATAGAAGTAACCAGAAATTTAGAAAAGGAGTAGAGAAGCTACATCAAGTCTAGTCATATTTGTTTCACATAACATGGGACAAATCTTGAGGGGACTCTTCATCAAAGCAATTTTCAGAATCCCTGTGCTTTCCCATGGTTTTAATCGATGCAAAGCCAAATATCTTACAGTGGCCATATATATATATATATATATTAAACAACCGGCAGATATTACAATTCACAGTGCGAGCAAGAAGTGAGAGCATACAGACCTGACATAAATTCATAAGCTACCTATTGATTTACAGCACCATTACAAACATTATTAGCTACCTTGCCTGACTCTCACCATCTTCTTAAGAAATGTTGAACAAGAACTTCGGAAGAGATGCAATTCGAGGAAGATGGAGCAGCAGGTCCCCAAATGAGTCCTTCCTCGACATGCCCGCTGCTGGCTTGCTGCATGAAACATCCTTCATACCTCCCTCAGGTTCCTTTAACTCGCCTCTAGCTCTGTTCTCATGAAACGCTTCATTAATGGAATTTAGCTGAGCTCCCTTACCTTTGTCGGATCCTTCAATGCAACTTTCCCCGAAAACTTGCAAGTTCTGGACTGAAGGGTCCTTCTGCAAAAGGCAGCAGAGAGAATTGACTCTTGCCATGAGCCTTTTCTCATCGTTGGATGTTGTCAACTGGTTGTCACTAAGAAGGCACTGAGCAATGCCATCTAAGATGTTCTTGTTGTCAAATTCATCTCCAGCAAATGCTGTCCTTTGTTCTGATAAACAATTTCCAATGTGATTCATTAAATTGGCCATGGACATAGAGGGGTGCAAGCCTGGCACCTTAATCTGGTCCCAATTCCTTGGCCCCTTCGAATCAACAACTTCACAATTGCCACTCCCTTCAATTGCACGACTGTCCATCACTGGTATGAAAGGATTAATCAGCAATCACTAGAGAGGTAGCTAAATATACAATTTTGATGCTTATAGCAACATTTAAAAATAATCATACCTGAGCTGGGAGAAGGAGCTTCTCGGGATATGTTATCCGACATGGTACCAGCAGCATTACCCTTATCAATTTCCAAGGAAGATGAATGAGCAGCAGAAGGTGATGCAAGATCATGGAAGCCAGACATAGAGGATCCTTTGCCAGCATCCACTTGCTTAAAATCTTGACCTTTTGATTCATCCAAATCCTCAAAAACAGATGGTCGCTGTTCAAAATATGGTGAATCCAAAATTATCTCCGGCTGTCGGCTTAAGAAGTTCAGACGCATGTCACACTGGATGAGCTTTTCAAAATGTTTATTTAACATCCCTGGCGGACATTCCAGATAGTGTTGCCTACAACCCACAGTAAGATCTTTCATAAGCAACATCGCCATGACTAAATAGAAAGTTGCAAACCCTTAGGTGGATAAACACAAAAGCCTCTTGAAGCAAGTCCATGCAGTACAAACCAAACACAGATAAATTGCACTATTACAGCAAGGCATGTTAATGAGAAAGGAAAACAGAAATTTTAGTACCTATGAATGCTAGCCTGTCCATTAGTAAAATCAGCTGTGGCCTGCCATAAGGTATGCTTCCGGGGCTGTGGATTAGTCTCCCTAAAGAAAAGTGGTTGTCTAGCGAGCTACATTGCATAAAAGAACCACAAGTCACAATAAGCGCTAACTACCTATATTCAAATAGTAACAAAATGAAATGCACAAAATGCTTAAATTTGACGGATTACCACAACATTCAACGTTCCAGGTCCATTATCTGGACAATTAGCCTTCAGAGCCATTATGTCAGACCACTGGATTTCAATCTTACTCTTAAGGCCACCTTCAAGAACTTCCCAAACTAGCTTATGCTTCGCGAAGTAACACTTTGCCACCAATTCCCCTTCATACCTCGACTTATACTGCCAATTCAATATCAGAAAATTTTCAAAACCTCATACAAATGTGCAAATATGCCTAAAATAGACTAAATCATAAAATTCAAAGTTTTAATTTATACCTCCCAGCTCCCAATCCTAAGAATTGAGGCAGGAAAGTTTGAGGCCTTGAGTTTATCAGTAGTCCCAGCGGCTTTGATTTCCTTTTTTATTCCATGACTCGAGTTTTCAAGGTCGCCCTGCTGGCTAGCTTGAGAGGCGTTTGAAGCAGTCCCTTGCAATAACCTCATTTGGATCAAATCCAGAAGCGAAGGGCTCTTCCTGAGCCGAAGCCCCAACGGGCTCGGCTCATCCAGCGGATTGTACTGCGCCGGATGAACAGGAAATGCATTAGCACCCGCACCCCACTGCTCATAACACACACAAGATTATCCAATTAAATCCAAATCGATTTTTTTCCAAACGTATTGCTCAACTTCTTTCATGTTTTACGTTTTATGGGGAAACAAACGGGAAGACTGGAGCAATTACCTGCTCAATAAAACAGTTGTTTTCAAATATTCATGAAGTTATAAATCTTTTTCTTTCATTTTCTCTGGAAACAAACAGAAATGAAAAAAATAAGATCAAGAAAACTTTTTATTCTTTCCTTCATTTTCTCATGAAATCGTTAAGTTTTGAAAAACAAAAAAAAAGATTTGTAAAAGCAAAAAATCATGCAATTCTCTCTGATTTTCCCTCGTTTTCTCGGGAAACAAACAGGAAGTTTTTTTTTAATATACCTGTGGAAGAGTCTCTGAAGGTTTGGATCGCTTTTAGAGAGGACCGTGTTCTTCCTCCAAAGGATCCTCAACGATCTCGAGCTTAACGGAGGCTTTGTTCCCGGCCGACGACGTCGTTTCGGGTGGATCCTCCGAATTCATCAACTGTACCATCAACCTAATAATCTAGAAAACTCCAGATCAAGCTGAAGAATGAAACTTAATTTTTCCGGAAAATTGAAATTCCTGGGAAACAAACAAGGAAATATCGAATTTTTTTTCTGGGTGGAGGAAAAACTGGACCAACTTTGATGGAAACCCTACAAAGGGAAGGAAGAGGAAGAGATCTTAACGGAACGTTTGACGGCGAAGCACATTGTATAACCCGCGTTGATCAGAGGACTCGCACGTGCTCTTTTTGGCTGCTGATCTTGTGAAGTTACAGTATTGTCCTTGGATTGGATTGGGATGTTGAAATAGTTTGATAGTAATAATAAAAAAATTTTATACTTAATTTCATTTTATTAGAAAAAATATATAGATTTTTCAGAAATAAATTTAAATCGTATAAGTTAGGAAAATTATTTCTTCTAATTATTCTGGTTCTTACTTCTAATAATAGAGAAAAAAATTAACAAAAATAACTATAACATTGATCATATGATAACAAAGTCATAATATTGAATAAATCATGTAAAATTTTAAAGAGAAAAGTTAAAAAACAAAAAGTTTAATTTAATGGATTTTCTTAAAATAATATTTATTTTTTTCAATTTTTTTAAAATAATTAATTTAGTTTGACTTCATTCTCTCATAATATTATTTATGATATATTTTATTCATATTTATCTTAAATTTTAGGTTTGTTGAAAGAGAAATATATTTTAAAATGTTTATTTGCGTTATTTTTTTAGTGCATTAATATTTTCTTATATTTTAAATATAAAAAAGATATGTTATATTTTTTATTATATAATTTACTAATTACATTTATTTCCATTTAATCTATCGAAACTGAAATAAAATAGATAAATAATACATTTTGTGATAAAAAAAATATATTAACTTTAGTTGCTGAATAAACAAGCTAAGTTATACTAGTGAGGGATAGTTTAGTGAATATGATTAACAAACTTTAACATGGATGATTCGCCTAATTAGAGTAAAAAAAAAATGATACTTTTTACAAGTCTTTTTGGAATGTTGACCAAATGGACCTTTGAAAAGAAGAGGTTTTAAGTGATAGGGGTAGTTTCGTACTTTAAGGCAGAGGTGAAAGATCACCTGCTGACCGACACGTAAGAGATAGTGGATAAATGTAGGACCCGTCGATTCCTATAAAATGACGGCGGTGGCCAGTTAATGGGACACGTGGCTTCAGATCCTTAGGTAGCTTAAGGAGTAGAGCTTTCTAGGTTGACACGTAGATGGTGAGATGGATGCCTTGGAGAATATTACTATGCTGACAGCTTTACATGCCATCTTATCCAATTCTGTAATCATTTTAACCTTTTCCGCTTAAAAATAATAAATTATTTTTTACACGTTTGAAATTAATAATATATCAAATTCTTTTAAAATATTTTTATATAAAAATAAAAAGTAAATTTAAAACATTTAATTTTAAATAAACAGATCTAACCCATTTTTTATTGTTAATTTATAACGGAATCAACTGCAATGTTGTACGAGTCATGGATTCAATTAATAATATCTTTTAAAAAATCAAATCTTTGCTTTTTTCTTTTTTGGGTTCGAATAATGACGGATTTAAGCCAATATTATGAAGTTATTCATTGTGATTGGGGTTTTGCTACTGCTGGGTATCCTTAGATATGCTATCAGAAAGTTACTTTCTATTCATTTGTATAGACAAGTCTCAAAGCAAGTGAAAAATTGCATCTCAGTTTAGATTTGCTCACAAGATAATGTTATCAATGTAGTCTTTTGAGAAGCATTGATCAAGAATTTGAGTTGTATTGGATATTGGGTTACATTATAATATGCAAATCAAACTCCCACAGTAATAGTTGAGACTCATGAATTCTGCTTGCTAGTAAGTGCAAGTCCAAATATCATACTTGTATGCAAACAACCAACATTCATGAATAGAATTCACTTGTTATTTGGCTATGCAATTAAATCTATTGTTTATATGGATAATATAAATCATGTATTGTTAGATAGATAAGCAAGATGTCATTTAAAAAAAGTTGGACAACTCTTGCCCATTTTTCATGTGATCACCAAAAACTGTAAAATACAATTGAGAAAAATATTTTTTAGAAGCTTAGGGCCTTTTTACTTCTAAGAATTTTTAATTATTTTCTAAAAAATTAAAAAATAAAGATGAAAAATAATAAATTTGTTAAAAAAAATCTCTATACAATATAAGATTTTGCGTAGAATCTCTATTCAATACATTCACCTCCTCTTCTCTCTTATTTTCTATAAAAAAACTTATTTTCAGTTTTTCTAAATGAACAAATTTTTTAAATATTTTCAGTTTCGAAAAAATACAAACAAAATGAAAAATAAAAATAACTTTATTTTTCACAAATAATATTTCTCAAAGAACACATTTTCAGTCAAACAAGCGGAGCCTTAATTCTTTTTTTTTTTCGGGGCACCAAAATTTTAATTGGTAATTGATAATTCAAATAAAATTTGGAACGTGTGCAATATAAAGAAAAAAAGAAAGTTAATGGTAGGTTGAAATGTTTTAGGAGGGTGGATAACGTGGAAAAAATAATCACAAAAAAAAGAAAGAACCAGACACGTGTCTGAAGAAGGGAATAGAAAGGGTTTAGGTGCAGCCGCCGAAAATGACAAGTGACCATGACGGGCATCTTAGGCATTCTCTTGGCCACCATTACTAACTCCAAATCACTGGAGTG
>CAODLS010305260.1:0-15611 GCA_948243855.1 Flueggea neowawraea
TATATCTATATAGTCGTCTGGCCAACACCTTATGAATTTGACCCGTAGGTCCAATATGAATTTGACTCGTAGGTCCAGTATAAAACGCAAATACTAGAGCCAAATGGTCACAACTTCTTTAATAAGTTTAATATGTATGCAACAACATTTAATCATATAACCATTATACATATAATGCATTCCAATCTGTATACACAATCAATATTCTCTGTATATCCATATGCATATAAATCATTCCAATCTGTGTAATCAATCAACAGTCTCAACATATCCATATAACAAATCATAAACAATTCACAACTTATAGCATATGACACATATAAGCAAATAATCATACATTTATCCATGTATTCACATCCAGAGAATCATTTCAACAAGCACATACATGTATACAAATTATATAACACACATTTGAACTTAGTCTCAAGTTTATACTCACCTGCTCAACATAGATAATCCGAGTTGTGAACTTGATCCCACATACTCTCTACTGCTCTAGGTCCTATAGTATATAATCATATTAGTTCTAAACTTTATTTTTTAATGCAATGCTGGTTTATATTATGTTTTGAACAAATGAGGTCTTATTAATAACCTAGTATGAATGCATTTGTTCATTTGATTTTAAAAGGAAAACAATCCAATTATAACCAAAATTTTCAGAAATATTCTAGACATATATAAAAATAACTTTTATGTCTTGACCAACAAGAAATTACATCTTTAAGGCTATAGAAGTCAGAGTTCAAAACTTGTCAGTAGTACTGAAAAATAAGACATTCTCAGAACAACATTTACTTCAACGATCGTATCTCATACCTCATAATTCCAATAACCCCAAAATTTCAGAGACTTGTAGAAGAGACATTTACTAACAAAGTTAATGTTTTGAGTTTTGTCTAAATCAGTTTTGAAGGGCATGAACAAAACCATTCAAATTCAAACAGAAATCAAGAACCCTAACAGAGTAACTTCAAATGAGCAGCAGTAAATCGAACCACTATAACTTTTACTATAAAGGTCCAATAAATCCAATATTTTTTAGAATTACATATAACATAATTTCCAACAACTTTTATATTTTAAGTCTTTCAAAATCTATCTCTAAGGTTTCCAAAATCACCATGCAATCTGACTGTTCCTACTGAATCCAAACTCTGGGCAGTTCATACCATTTTGAGCATAATTAGCAAATGACAGCAAATTAGTTCAAACTGTTTTACATACACATATAAGACACATGAATTTACAAGTTTTGTTCTTTGATTTCTCTTAGAATCCATCTACATCAGTGCCAAAAATTAAGAAGAAATAGACTGTTGTTAAGAGTTTCAAGTATCCAGAATTACCTTAAGATTGCTCTTGCTTGGTTGCTATGTTGAGAAGGATATTTTTTGTGTATGAGAGTTTCTAGAGATGAGAGATTGTTCTGGAGAGAGTTTGAAGGTGTTTTCTGTATTTTGAACAAAGAAAATGGTTTTTAAACCCATATTTATTTTGGTTGCCGACCAAACCCACCACTTGTGATTTCTTTCTTACTTTTTTTTAAGCTTGGTTGATCATATTACAGCTGTGGACTTTAGGTTATAATTTTGGACGGCCGTTACTTCAATAATAACTTAAGCCATATATTAATTTTGGGTTAAAAGATTAATAGACAATACACACCCAACAATTTTAATTTTTTCACTCTTGCTACTTTACTTTGTTTTCACTATTTTTTAGTCCCTTTTTTTTTTTATATTTGGTTCACATATTTTATTGATGAGTTGAATCTTTCTAATATTATTTAACACATATTAATAATACGGTTACAATTTTAATAGTGAATTCAACTCCATAAATTCAATCAATATTATTGCAACCATGCGACTGTGCCTAAAATTATCTTTTAACTAACTACACAAGTATTCATCTTTCTATTTTATTTATAAATATATGAGATTTATTCTATATGAAAATATTTATGTAATGCATGTATATATGGATATGCATGTCATATGAATATTTTGTATTAAATATGCATGTGAATATGTAATCGGATCGATGATGTGACACAAAGACCAAATTCAAGGCACCAATGTGGGCAGCAATGTGCCACGGCCGTGACACCCATTCGTCACGGTCGTGGCCCCATCACGACGTCCCTCACAGACGTGATGAAGGGCAACCTCGAGCCACTCTTCAAAACAGATTGTTGTCACGGTCGTGACACTTAAAATGTCACGGCCGTGACACGTTGACGTGGAAGAAAGGAAGGCTGTGTGAAAGAGAGATGACGTGGGAACCAAATTGATGGGTTTTGAAATTGAAGAGTGAGCCGATTGTGCATAAGTTGAGTGATCCGGGTTTGTCCACTTGTCTTCCCCTCTCTCTTCTCCTTCTAATTCTCACCAAGCCCGCCTACGGCCTTGTGCCTGCAGAGTGGTGTTGTTCTACTTCTCTGGTATTGTTCTTCTCCGTCATCTCCGTTCTCTATCTTTCATCGGGACACCCAGCAACTCTCTGTTCTCTCTAGGGGTTCTGGCTTCTCTGACTCCCTTCTCTGCACGCACACCTCTCTTTTCATTCGACGCCATTGTCTCTGTCTTCTACGTAACCTTCAGGTACATTCTGACTTCTTGCCTTTCTCCCCGTTTGCATTGTTGCTTTCTCTCCTTATATGGGATCATACGAAAGGAATTGCAGTGATGACGCGACGAATTAGGTTTAGGTAATTTTTTTTAATGTGCTTAAAGTGCCGTGATGAGGCGTTGAATTGCAGCCTTCTTCATATATATACGTTGACTACGCCGAGATTTATTTTCATGCTTCATAATATTGGAATCTCTATATTCCTCATAATGGAAGCATGCTCGTTTGATGTCGCACCTCAATTGCATAATTCATGCATCAACTTCACGTAACACTGTATGAAAAGTAGATGTCTATTACTTCTGTTAACTACAATACCATCTTCGCCAGCTTCAATTATCATAATTGGATTTCATTTTACATCGAATAAGTTTTATAAATTTGTCTGATTCAATTATGCCTCTAAATTTATGCAATTTAACAAGAATGAATATGCATGGTTTGTACATACCAAATTGCGTCGGCTTATATATTTCCCTTTTGTTATTCGTTTTCCATAGTACGAAAAGAAAAAAATCCATGTACTTTGCCGACCTTTAATGTCCAAATTAAAAGTATTCCGGTGATCAATTTCAGACAACATATTTTCTATTTCATAATGCATATAATGTTATCTGCTTTTCCATACCTTTATGTTCACGAATAGTGATTAATTGTTGGCATGCTATAGTTTGATTTACATATCTTAGCTTATTGAAATTTATTTTTAGTAATTTTTTCTTCATTATTATTTCTTTAAGCTATGTAAAAAAAAACAAATGCATTTATTACTTTACAAATACCATGAACTAATGATGGAAATCGTAATTGAGTAGTTGACGGATTAGAACAGAGATGTGGTTGTTTTTTGATAATACTTTGACGGAAAATTCATGCCAATTAGAGGTGAAAGTATTTAATGTTTTGTAAAACAGTATTGAAGTACTAGTATTATTATTTCGTGTAATGTTGATTTCTAGAGCACGACACTGCTACACGTAGTTGAACTGTACTGTGTCAACTTCACCAACCATTAGGTACTATATAAATTAATTAAGTACAAAATATTTTATGTTGCAATTTTGTATACTAATCATTCACTGAAGCCACTTCTTTAGTTGCAAATTTATTGTCAAACAACAATATATACTAGTGGTTCCAATTCAGTAACAAACGATTTGTTAAATCTGGCTAATAATTGTCTCAGATATTTGAGAGCCACTGCAACCTAAGCAATTGTGAATTCGAAGTTGACTTTTGTATACATTAATTATTATGACTCATTGGAATACATCAATTCTTATGCAGTCTGTAGCCATACATTCTTCGCCACCATGTTTATAGCATCTGAGGTTTCCATGTGCCATAAAATTACCAACCAATTTTAGTTCATTCTCTAGATATGCCTTCAAACTGCAAGTAAGTTTGCGAGTTCTTTATTTGCCAATTGATTTTGGAGAAGATGAAAAAAGAAATAAAAACCATCCTTAGTTTTGATTTCGATCAGAGTACAAGGGACAGTCAAGATGTAATTTTAAAGTTGCATTTAGTATGCTATGGTATGCAGAGACTCACTTATCTAATTACGTCTTGTGGGGGCCTATTTTCCTAATTATTAGACTTGGCATATTTTGCAGCTGAGGTAAAATACAATTCTAAAATTGCATATCTTGATTATCTTCTATACCAACCCAACAATAAATCTCTCAAACTGTAACCTAAGTTCTTAAATTCCTGATTTTTGACAGGAGAACATTTAAATCAATATCTAACACATGTGAAGGTTAATGACATGCATGTATTCACTACACGGAAATCGTAGTTAATGGCCAATTAGAGGTGAAAGTAGTTAATTTTTGGTGAAACAGTAGTGATGGACTAGTATTATTATTTCTTGTAATGTTGATGTTGCAGTTCGTGTAATGTTAATTTAAGGAGCAAGGCACTTGCAGTGTTGATGTTGCTGGATAGAATAGAGATTATGTGTTCGTCGTCGAAGGGATTAAATAATTTCTGATGTTGCAGTTCTTATTTTTTTCAGATTCATGGGGAAGCGTGGTCCACCTCGACGTCTGGCCATTGCGCCAATCTGTGGCTCCAATAGCCAATGGACCAGTGTGCCTGAGACACAGGACGTGGGGACCCTTACTGCAGGTGGGACTTCTTCTTTGGTTAGGTCCACCACCCAGTCCCAATCTCAGTCTCCTCCTGTACAGCAGACGCCAAAAGAGGAAGTCTTGCCTGACTCAACAACATCAGCTGCTCCTCAGAAGGATGAGCTCCACCAGGAGGTGTACGGGCCGCAGCCACGAGATCGTGCAAATGACGACATTCAGCATTGTTACATTGACGATGTGACCGGGAGGTAATTATTTTTAATATTTCTTTTCTTACTTAAATTCCATCTTAAATTATATCTTATCCACAACTTATACTTTTTCTATGAATCAAATAATGTTTTTTGGTAGCTTCGAGTCTAATCGTGTCGTGTGTTATTGGATTACTAGGACTATCTAGTACAATCCTTGTTCATTTGATGTGGAGTGGGCTTTAGCCACCAATATAGCGAAAGACCAGTGGTACGACACTTGGAAGGCAAGTGTGCATATATATATATATATTCATTAATATATACATATGTATATATGTGTATAATACATTTTTTATCTCTAAATTTTCCTAATCAAAATATCTTCATTTATTTCTTTGATTTTGTAGTCACAATTTACAATGGATCCAGCAAGAGAGGGAGATATCAAAATACTTTGGACCTAACGAGCTAGCAAGCGATACAATGGTATACTTATCACCATTCAGACATCAAAAAAGAAGCCAACGTGGTTGTCCGATGTGTATTACGCATCTTATATTGCTTATTGGATGTCTGAGGCTTTCCAAAAATGTTCAGAGACCGACAAGCATAATAGGTTGGCGAACCCAGCTCTCCACACAGGAGGTTCCATCTCGCATGCTGAGCACGCAAGACGACTGGTAAGGAGTTCTACATATCTATTTTCATGATTTTTCCCATTCAGTGATATTAATATATTACTGGTTATTTTGCATTCTCGCAAGTATAATCGAGAAATTGGTGTGCGAGAGCTCCATAAATACCTCCACACAAAAAATCACGATGGACAGATGTCTATAGACGACTGCGCACGGGAGGTATCGGTGAGTATTCTTTACCTCAATTGAATGATTAATTTTATATTAATGGACACCCTTTTTAACTTGTAATTCTCTTTTCGTAGGAGCTGGCCGATCACATCCTTAATGAGCGCTTACCCAACCCCGATGCTCAGCCAACGCCGAATGATGAGTGTTCTGCATTTTTGTAGGCTGTTGGCGGTGTTCATCCAGATGGACGAGTTTATGGTCTTGGATTGCACTCTATAGTTGTTTATCCACATGAGATACGTCATCCACGAGTCGAACTTAGAGCCAACAATGTTGAACTCAGCCACGAGAATACCGAACTACGACAGCAAGTTTAAGAGCTTTGAACCGAGATCTCACATATCCGTTCAAATTATGAGGCTTTTCAGAGGCGAATGGAGGCTTTCATGTCACAAATGTGTCGTACGCCGAGCTTTCCTTCTACTTTTGCACCAAACTCCTCCGCACCCGAAGAGGTCACCTTAGCGCCTGATGAAGACACCTGTTAGATAGGTTCGTTCGTAAAATTTTGGGTATATTTATTTTGGAGATTGTAGAAATTTAAAATTTTGGATTTATTAAATAGGTATACATAATGCATATTTTATATACATTTGATATTTAAATATTATATTAAATATATATTTTGTATATACTCACAAAATATTGCATTTAGTTTTAAAATATTTGATTTGATCAGAAAAAAAAATTATTGATAATATTTTGCAATAAATACAAATAATGAATGAGTGGTCACATTTTTAGCGACAAAGTGGTCCCAATTTTTGTGACGAATTTGGTCTCCATTTTTGCGACGAATGCGTCACAATTTTTGCGACCAACTAGTCCCCAAATTTACGACAAATGTGTCGCAATTTTAGCAACCAAATGGTCGCAAATATAGCAACGCATTCGTCGCAAATGTTCCATCCAATTTGTCGCAATTTTTGTGACCAATTTGTCTCCAAATATTGTCACCAATTCAACGGAACTTTTTGCCACAAATTCATCGCAAATGTTGAGACCAATTTTGTCGCAACATTGTTGGTTGACTTATCGGTTAATTTGCGACGACAAGTTGACCGTCACAAATTTTGCATCGAATTCGTCGCAAATATTTGCACCCAAATTTTCGCAAAATAGTTCGTTGACTTGTCCACTAATTTGTGATGAAAAGTTTACCGGTCGCAAAATTTTGCGACGAGTTTGTCGAAGAATAGTTTTTGCCACGCGTTTTTTTACGACGAAAAATTGCGACTAAAAATTGGTCGCAACATCAGTTTTGCGACGGAATTCTCTTCTTTGGTGTGAAATTCTTCCGTCGCAAAAGTGTCATTTTCTTGCAGGATTATGAATAATTTCCCTACCTATATGTTGCTAGAAAAATTTAACTTCCTCTCACAGGTTTTGATGCTAATTATATTGTGAAGACCATAATCAGGTTGTGACCGGCATGCAGGTCAAACTGAACTGGAAAGCTCAACTAGTCCAACACAAGTCACAAAAGTTAGACAATACAAACAATTTAATTCATTTAATTCATTATCGAGATTTTTAACAATTCAAGCTATGGAATAAATTGCACAATACAAAGAAAATACTAAATTTCATCAAAAAAATAATATCATACAATTCCAACTACAAAACAGATCTTTCCACCCATATTACAAAATGTGGACCCACTGCTATAAATGTCATTAGCAAACCAATCAGGTTCGAATGTCTCATGTTGATTGGTTAAGTATTTTGATTATGGGTCGTTCGCCCATAAGTAAAAAGCTTGCCAACCCCCTTTTTCTTTTAAAGATTTCAAAATTATGAATAATTACCCTCTGAATGTGTTGCCAAAGTAAACCAGAAGGAACTTTTACACCATTAGTTTTTCATGGATTCAACTAGCAAACTTTTACAATCACTAGTTTTTGTTGAGCTTAACTTGCAAACCTAAACAACACTCAAACAATAATATTGTTTTCTGAGTTACAACATGTAAGAACTCATAACAACGATTTTCACACCACCACTAATGTGTTTTCAAGTAGTAGGAACAAGGGTGAGTGTATATATAAGAATGAGCAACAAAAATGAGCTAGAATATGAAGAACAAGGCTTTCTCAAAGATTCACAATGTATATTATCAAGCTTCTTCTTGGTCTTTTATAGAATGGCCCTATTTATAGCCAGAATATATCCATATGATTGTTGGAAGAGGCAGAGAGATGTTATGCAATAATTACTAGCCGTTGTGTAAAGTTTTGCATATTGTAGCTTTCTATTTGATAACTTTGCACGCGTAATTCACATTTGTGTGCACAATACTTCTTCCATTTTCTAGCTGCATCCTCAACTTCAACAATTAAGTGCATAACACATTATTTTAATGTTCCAAAGAGCTGTTAGAATTGCGCCCTAGTCCAATCATTAATGTGCATTGTCATTCAATTATTTAATAAAGAGGTATTTCATTTCTATGAAATATTATCTGTTTTATGAAGATAAAACTCCATGAATACTATTCTAAATGTCCCTAATCGATCATTATCATAGGAATGATGATGAATTAAGATAAACTATTCATGGAGTTTTATCTTCATAAAACATATTTTATTTCATACAAATGAAATGTTTCTTTATTAAATAATCGAATGAAAATGTTCATCAATGATTGGACTAGGGCACAATTCTAACAATCTCCCATTTGCAATAGTCTCAATCAAGAACAAACCTACTACCTAAAGACCTAACGTGTCTTTCATATTTCGGTTCTAGTAGAGCCTTTCTCAAAGGATCCTCCACATTGTCATTGAATTCAACTTTGCATATCTTGAAGTTTCCTTTTTTAGACTATTTCTCAAATAAGGTGAAAACGTCTAAGTATGTGTTTGGTTATATGATTTTTGCTCTTTGGATTGAGCAACAGTCCTACTGTTATCACAATACAAGTCTACTAAGTTTGCGATGATTGGGACAACATCCAAACCAGTAATGAACTTCTTAAGCCAAACAACTTCCTTTGTTGCGTCTAACGCAGCTATATATACTTAGACTTTGTAGTTGATTCAATCACGGTGCCTTGCATGGAACTTTTTCCAATTGACTACACCTTCATTCAAACAAAACTCATAACCAGATTGCGATCATGTTCAGACTGAAAGCTTATATCAGTGTAACCAGTTAGGACTAGTTTGCCTTATTGTCCTCTGTAGACCAAGAAAAGCATCATTAGTTCTTCTCAAGTACTTAAGGATATTTTTGACTACGGTCCAATGACTTTCACCTAGATTGGATTGGAATCTACTAGTCATGCTTAGAGCATATGTGACATCAGGGCGTGTACAAAGCATAGGATATATGGTGGATCCAATTGCAGAAGCATATGGAATCCTACTCATGTAATCTCTAGCTTGTCTTGTTGAAGGACAACTAGCCTTGCTTAATGGTTTTCCAAGAACCATGGGAATCATTCCTTTCTTGGAATTAAACATGCTAAACCTCTTTAGCACCTCATCAATGTACACACTTTGACTTAGTCCAATTAGACTTTTAGATCTATCTCTATAGATTTGCATCCCTAGGATACGTGAAGCTTCACCTAAGTCTTTCATTGCGAATCATTTTCCAAACCAAGTCTTGACACTCTACAAGGTTGGGATGTCATTTACAATGATCAATATGTCGTCAACATACAGTACTAAGAACACTATTGCACTCCCACTAAGCTTCTTGTATACACAAGGCTCATCTTCGTTCTTGATGAATCCAAACTCTTTGATTGCTTCATCAAAACAAAGATTCCAACTTCGGGATGCTTATTTCAATCCATTAATGGATTTTTTAAGCTTGCATACCCTTTTAGAATTCTTAGGATTGTGCCCTAGTCCAATCATTAATGTGTATTGTCATTCTATTATTTAATAAAGAGGCATTTCATTTTTATGAAATATTATCTATTTTATAAAGATAAAACTCCATAAATGGTTTATTCTTCCTTATATCATCAAGTACGTGACTTGATAGTAAAACCAGAAGGATAAAAGGAATACTATTCTAAATGTCCATAATCGATCATTATCATGGGAATGATGGTGAATTAAGATTAGTATGTTGCTAAGTGGATAATCATGTTTTACTGATTATGGATATGAGATATCAACTTAGAACATAGATGCATGTTGGGGAACATGTATTGGACTGGCCTGCTATAAAAACACTTCATGGATTGTTGTCACGAAGTAGCTTTCATGCAGTGGTCATGTTTGAGTCATCTGACTGAAACTCACTATCGACTCCTACATGAAGAATCGCATATTTTGACTTAGTCAAACGTTATCCATAACATGGTAACAATAAAGGCTATGATTAAATATGTCATGAATCATGTAGAGAGTGATAGTGAGAGTGATGAATTTGTTCCTCTTATGAAAAGTGATATCTCTTTGCCACTTGATGAGTAGGATTAATGGAATGTATGCATACTCAAATGATTTAATAAAGGAGTTTATCAATGTCATTTGTTATATCAATTTACTCGAGATCAAGAATCATGCTAAGCAATATAAGGTTGACATCTGACCATGTCTTATGCTTAGATGAGATATCGGGTGACAAAAGGACTAAATATCAGATTGTGAAAGGTTAACTTGGATCACCGATAACCACTCGATTTTGGATTGTCATAATATATTACTAGATACAGCTTATAGACTTTGGGCCCATGGTTGGGACAATGCCCATTGCCAATTTTAAGTGGGCATTTTGGGTCACACACAAGAACGAATTGGATTGATTACAAAATATTCTCTCTTAGTGATGATTGAATTACTAAGATGGTTAATTTGATTAATCAATAATAATTTAGGGTTTTATAATTTATTTATTAAATAAGATTTAATACATAGTCCATTAATGTAATGGGTTTTTAATATGAATAATCAATTATCATGGTTATGATTATTTAATTAGGTGTTACATAATTTGGCCCATGTGAGTGATTTAATTTTATGATAATGTATTATATAGTTAAAATCCCAATAGTATTAATAAGACCCATGATGAATTTCGGCCCTTTCTAACCTAAAATGGAGGGAGAAAATTTGGCACAATAACCCTAAAAGTAAGGGAGAAATTTGGGTCTCCATCTCCTATTTTTAGGGATTACAATCCTTGTGTGACAAGGAGTATTTTGGCATATGTATTAATTTATTAGGAGCTCATAACTAATTAGGAGTTTTATTATTGTATGACAAGGGGAATAAAATCCTAATTAGTATGTGACAAAATTAATTAGGAATATTTATTCTTGTAGGACAAGAAATACAAATCCTAGTGTAACTAGGAGAGGAATTTCGGCACACCTCTTCCAATATAGGAAGAGGTCAAATCCTAGTAGGGAAAGGACAGGGAAATTTCGGCCCCATTGTGATGCCTATTTAGGTCTCCTCATATGCCTATAAATAGGGTTGCATCCCTTATCATTCGACCATGGCATAGCCGAATTTGAGAGTGTCACTTTCAAAGAGAGAAAATTATTTTGTGAGCTTTAGAATAGCCATTCTAAACGAAGTGCTAGTACACTACAATAAATTCAAGGTAAGTTCATTCGTGTGGATACTTCTAGCCACATTCGTGCAAAGGCAACATGATTCCACAAGGTGATTCAGGTTCTTGGTGCTAAAAGCTACACCATCATTTCATACAACTGAACAATCGAGCCTTAGTGAAAGGTAGATCTTCTAACCTTAATTATATATGTTGATGTGCATGTGTCCTTGGGAGGAATTCAAGGCATAAATTTTTTTTTATTTCTACTGCCATGATTGCTTATGAATGTCATAATAGATCCGTGAATTCCAACAGTGGTACAGAGCCACTTGCACCATCAACATATATAATTATTTTATATGTGATATGATTGACATGTATGATAAATTCGGCCTTGTTATGCTATTGTTGCTATATTAATAACACTTGTTTAGGGTTTAATTTAGCAAGATAAAATTGGTTTCATATGTTAAAGGCCAAATGAATGTTGAACTTACATAGGATGTCAAGATTCACCTAGAAAGCCGATTAGGTTTTTCTATATGTGGTTTTTATAATGTGATTATAAATTAGTTGAATCATAATGTGATTACGAGATTCAGGTATTAATGAGATTAATGCATATTGGGGTTTTAAAGTTAGCACATCGTTTCATGAGCAATGCGAATTATACACCTCCTTCGCAACCAACTTGCGAAAACCTATTATACACACCCAAAGCTTACTCAATATAGTTTTGATTAAATATTTTCATAAATGGATTATGATTGTCTTGAATGATGATTCAATATACATGGTGCATGACATAGCCCAATAAACCAATGTGATTGGATTTAAAGTTTTGCAAGGGTTGGCGTATGTGCCCATTTCAAATACGATCTGCGTGTCATTCTTGGTGACTGTGCCTATTTCTTTTAGAACAGGATTAGTATATATATATATATATATATATATATATATATTGTTTGTAAAAGAAGATGGAGGTCATTCGTTGCGATGAAGATCGAAGAACACCCTAGGTTAACCATGATCTTTCACATTGGCTTGTGAAAAGGTCAACTTAGGTTTGGGCTTTGTCATAACACGTTTACATTATGTTTTATATATACATGTGATGCTATATATATGCCATGATTGATTATATGTTTTATCCCACAATACAAACTTGATCCATGCAAAATAGTAAGTCCAGAAAATGCCTCCCATAATCGATACATGTCAAGGCTTTGTTCATCGATGTTGTAGTTTTTGCCTCCACAAGATGCACCCGATTACCTTATTGAGACAATGGGTAGATAACAGTTATCTACAATTGGTTATGGTTTGACCTAACATGGCTATCAAAACGGTTTTGGGCCTAGGATATAAAAGGGATTTATATGTCGGGACATGAGATGTCAAAATCCCTAGAAATATAAGAGTTATATACGATATAATTGAAAAGATTCTACCTAAATAGCTAAGATTATGGACTAGCTCAGCTGACATAACTTTGAGTGAAATACAGATCTTGTACCCACTACTTGTTTTAACTTTGGGGATGTTAAATTTAGTGGGAGTTTTTCAAAGACCTCTTATTACAACTTTGCATATTTTGTAAGTAGTTATAATGGAAACAAACAACAACACATAAAGCTTTATATTGCGATCGATCCTTGAGAAGGATAAATTGAATAGGACTAACTTCCTTAATTGGTCTCAAGAATTGTTCTTAAGTAAGAAAGGAAGAGGTATGTCCTAGATACAGCGATTCCCAATGAACCCGCATTCAATGCCCCTCGAGCACAAAAGGATGTTTATGAGAAGCATAAATATGACTCAACGGTTGTCACATGCTTGACATTATGGTTATGAATTTGATTCGAAGCTATGGAGGCAATTGACAACCGAGGGCCAATTACGTTCTTGTGGTTCAAAAAGGGAAAAGGCAAAGGCAAGGCTAAGCCAAAGTGTATTTTTAAGGGAAAAGGGAAATCGAAGCTCAAGCCTACGCCAAAGATAACCAAACCAAAAGAGGGAGTTTGTTTCCATTGCCATGAGATTGGACATTGGAAAATGAATTGCAAACTCTACTTGGAAGAGATAAAGAAGAAGAGAAGTGAGACTTCTACTTTAATATTTTTGTTATATAAATTGATGTGTCTACTACCTTCTTATGGGTATTTGATACTACATGTGGAGCTCAAAGAGTTGAGAAATAGTAGAACATTGATGAAAGGCAAAGTGGACCTACGAGTGGGCAATGGAGCAACAGTTGTTGCATTAACTGTAGGAACTTATAATTTGACTTTGCCTAATGGACTTGTTTTACAATTGTTGAGTTGTTATTATGTTCCTACTATGAGTAAGAACATTATTTTTGTTTCTTGTTAGACAATGATGGATTTATTTTATTATTAATAATAGTAATCTTTCCATCTATCGCGGGGACATATTTTATGGTGTTGCTACCCTATCATTTGATCTCTATGTTTTAAACTTGGAACAAAAAAAACACATCTATAACATTAATAAAAGGTTAAAATCAAATGATTTAAACCAAACCTACTTTTGGCATTGTCGTTTAGGCCATGCAAGTGAGAAACGCATCTCAAAGCTCCATAAATATGATTTGCTTGACTCATTTGATTTTGAATCATTTGACACGTGTGAATCTTGCTCAATAGGAAAAATAACAAAGAGTCCTTTTACACACAAAAGAGAAAGGGCTAGTGATCTATTAGGACTAATACATACTGATGTATGCGGACCTTTTAGTACAAGTGCTAGAGGAGGATATTTATACTTCATTACCTTCACAATGATGATTTCAGTAGGCATGGATTTGTCTATCTTATGAAAGACAAATATGAATCCTTTGAAAAGTTCAAGAAATTCAAAAGTGAAGTACAAAACCAACTTGGAAAGAATATCAAAGCACTTCGATCTGATCGTGGTGGAGAATATTTAAACCAAGAGTTTGATGATCATCTTAAAGAGTGTGGTATTGTCTCACAACTTACTCCTCCTGGAACACCTCAATGGAATGGTGTGTCTGAAAGGAAAAATCGAACACTATTAGATATGGTGGATCCATGATGACTTAAACAGATCTTCCAATCTCGTTTTGGGGTTATGCTTTAGAAACTGTTGTATTCATACATTCCATCTAAAGTGGTTGAAAATACACCATATGAGATATGAAATGGTAAGAAGCCCATAATGTCTTTTCTTAAGATTTGGGGATGCAAAGCTTTTGTGAAAGGACAAGTTTCAGAAATGTTAGCACCAAAATCTGATAAATGCATATTTGTGGGGTATTCAAAGGAAACAAGGGGATATTACTTCTATAACCGTTCTGAGAACAAATTGTTTGTTGCTTGAACTGATATCTTTTTAGAAGAGTAATTTATTTCCAAAGGAAATAATGGGAGTAAAGTACTCCTAAATGAAATAAGAGAACCACAAATGGCCACTAAATATGGAATAGAGATTCAAGATGACTCACAAGGTGTTGTGGAGTTTGAATCTAGAACACAAGGCCTAAGAAGGTCTGGTAGGATTCGTCACGAGCCTAAAAGATATGGATTTCTCATAACTGACAATAAGGGAATTGTTCTTGTAGACCAAAAGGAGCCTACAACCTACGAAGAGGCGATTGTAGATCCAAATTCTGCAAGATAGCATAAAGCCATGGACTCTAAAATGCAATCTATGTATGACAACTAAATTTGGAACTTGGTGGATCCACCTGATGGAGCCAAGGTCATTGATTGTAAGTGGATTTACAAGATAAAAGCCGATGGGATCTTCAAGGCGAGACTTGTTATAAAAGGTTTCAAACAAACTCATGGTATTGACTATGATGAAAATTTTTCACCAGTCGTCACGCTCAAATCCATTAGGATTCTTCTTGCAATAGAAACATATTATGACTATGAGATATGACAAATGGATGTCAAAACCGCTTTCCCAAATGGAAATATCCTTGAGGATGTGTACATTACACAACTGTTGGAATTCGTATAGCTTCATACTCCGCAACATGCCCTCATGAACCGTTTGGTTCCTAGTAATAGGAGTTCTCTTTAGGTTCGAGAGATCTACCTTAAATCTCTCAAATAGATCCGTAAGAATCGAACCATAGGGTAACCCCACCTTCTTTTGCTGCCACGTATCCTTGTAGGTCGGAGAGTGTAGGATAGCGACTTTCTCCATCATCCAATCCATGACAGAGAACGCAAAGTTTACCTTATGTCCCTGTAGAATGTGATACATAAACTCCAAATCTCTATCAACCATTTTATGTTGAGTGTTGT
>CAODLS010305299.1:0-11640 GCA_948243855.1 Flueggea neowawraea
GATAGGCGGAAAAAACTAAGGAGTTCTTCAAGCTCTCTAACCATTGTTTTTTAGGTTGGTGGTGATTTTCAGATTTTAGATTTTTGGAAGCAATACAAGATGACATTTCCTACTGTTTCGAAGGTTGCACTCCAAGTACTAGCCGTTCTCACCTCTATCGTGGCGGTTGAGCAAACTTTTAGTAGTGGAGGCAACATTTTAGATTCTAAGAGATCGAGATTAGCTTCCGAGACGTTGGAAACTCAAGTTTGTGTTGATGATTGGTCGAGAGCGCTTCAAAGGACTTAAGACCAACTCCATTCATCATCATCCGAAGGTGATGAGTTATTTGATACCGCTTCCACAACAAACACTTTTGACTCCAACGACGAGAGTTAGTTTAGTTTTTTTTTTCTTTTTTACTTATATTTTAATTTATCATGTATTGTTAATTGTTGTATAGTTATATTGTATAATTAAATTCGGTATTGTAACCACGATATTCCTCCGCCACAAGTGATGGCATCTAATAAAATTTAATGAGTTTTTTTTTTCTAATTTTGTTTAAAATTATGTTATATAATTACTAGTAGAATAGTTAATTTGTTTGAAAATTATTAAAAAATCTTTGGAATAAAATGTATTATTGGTATTATAGTTAATTATTGAATATAAATTTACAAACCGGAAAAAAATTGACGAGATAAAATAACGGATTAAAAACAAACATTTGAAAAAAAGAAAAGAGGGAACCGAACTGGAACCGAAACCAAGCTGGCAATTGAACTGATTAAAATCGAAATCGGAATCGAACCGAACCGAAAGCGGACCAAACCGTAGAAACCACGGTTTGGTTCTGGTTCTCAAATTTGACAAACCGGAACCGCCGGTTCAGGAACCGGCAACACCCCTAGTTGTGTACAATAATTAAAATTTTTTTTTATTTGTATAAAACTAAAATTAATTCTAAAACAGTGAAACATAGAATTAAACATGGTAAAGAACTATACTTTTTTAATCTTAATGTATCTACCAAAAGGTTCAAATAAAATTTTATGTTGAGTATAAAATAATATATAAAATATTTGTTAACAAAAATTATAAAATTTTTCAAAATACGAAACCAAAACTAATCAATATTTAGTAAATTTACATTAATCTTTTCATAAATTTTATAATTCTACGCAGTTCCTTTATTTGAATGTTTAATTATAATTTTATATTTTGAAAGTCCACCATCTTAGTTGTCGGGCTTGTTTTAGAAACTGCCAATGTCAAAATTCGTAGCAAATGAGAAAATTATTTAAAAAATATCTTTGCATCAACCAAAATAACTTACAAATTTTTTTTAGTAATTCATGTTCCAATATGAACGTCAACTCCTTGCAAAATTAATTATTTTCATAAGTAATTCATATATTGTTATACTCAATATAAAAATAAAATAAATTCCTACCAAATAATAAGGAGTAGATGATGCGATCTCTCTTCTAATTATCTAAGTATAAACTAAGAGCACTAATAATTTCAATTTATGAAAGATATTTTTATTGTAAAAAATAGAACAATTTTCCAATAATAAGGTATAAATGGTGCGATTTCTCTTCTAATTTCTTTGTCAATTTTCTATGTATAAACTAAGAGCAATTATTTCGATATATAAAATGTCTTTTCTTTATAAAAAAAATAGACAAAAGTATATGATTTTTCTTAGTAAGCTCTTCTAAATAGTAAATGATTTTTAAGAAAAAAGTAATTACGTAATAAGAAGAAATAAATACCAAATGGCTATCAAATAGAATGCTACTTATCAAAAATTAGGAAAAATTCTCTAGCAATTATATATATGTTGATTTTTATATTAATTAAATGAAGATATCATAAGCTACACTAGCAAAACAAATAAACAGTGATGGAACTTGGCTTATATTAAATTGAATGTAGCAAAATTATAACGTTGTCTTGAATTGAACACTAACCCCTTGACAGACTTATGGCAGTAAAATTCGCCAAAAAAAAAAGGTAGCAGAAAAAGGGAAACTGGGGATTAAATGTACAAAAGAATACCACTGATTTTTTTTTTCCGAAAAAGAATTATTAAACTTATTTTAAAAATTATTAGTCTTCTGTTATTTTAAAGATAGAAAAAAATAACCCAAAAATCTTCAGTATGTAATAAAAAACTTTGCTAAATATTATTATGTTAACTCAACTTACCAGCTCTCCTTTCGTCACTGGCGTAACCTAGCCCAAGGTACATAAAACCAATAAACCATTTCAATCGGAGAAAGATCCAATACAGGAAAGCCCACATCTAGAAGCCTCCATCTACAGATAATGAACTATATTTAATTACGCCATAATTTAACATGTATTCTCTGAAGATTTAGCACCCTCTGAGGGGTCAAATGCCATTAGATAAAGAAAAGAACGTTGATACGATCTTATCAAATATCTCTCATTTCATCTATAAATAGGAGGTTATGATTCACTTATTAGTACATTTAACCACCCACAAATTACATTAAAACTATACAGAAATTCTATTTTGGACACCAAATGCTCTTAAGAAAAATCTCTCCGATCTATGACTGTTTTCTTTTTTTATAGAGTTTGTTTATGTGCATGTGAATAAGATATTGAAAGTATTGTTTCTGAATCGAGGTGACAAGAGTCACAAATTCCAATTACAAAAACTATTTAATAATTAGGATGTTATTATTTTCTATATTGGTCTGATATTATATTTTTTACAGTTAAACATTCTACTGGTAGAATTTATAAATAATAATTAGATAATTATAATTAATAATCAAATTTGAGAAAAAACTTAATAATATTAGGGAATTATAAGATTTGGTATGTTGGAATTGATGATAATTGGTCCTATAATTTATCATGGTTGATTTTTATACAAGGCTTTGCTCGTTCATGTGAAGGGCAATCAAAGTCGTTTAGGGAACGCGGTGTTGAATTCTGGGCCACTGGGTTCAAAAGAGGATCCGGTTTTATTCTAGAGAAATGGTAAGGTCCATCCATTTGTCACTCATTTTAACACTCACTCTTCTATTGGCCCATTTTATATTTTTAATTCAAGTTGTCTTTTTATTTTTTTATTTATTTATTTTTTATGAATCATTTTGTTTGCTTCCACAAAAAATTAAACTAATAATTTTTTGGTGTTGGAGTTGAATGCAGATATTGAACAGATTGTGCAATAGTTTTTGCTTGTTTATTTAGCAATGTTGTGTGGCCCAAAATGAAGATATCCATCACGGATTTGTAGTTTATTGTTAGTTGTCTCACCTCTAGTGCCAAAGAATCGTATGTTCGATTTTTGATGGGAGTAAATAAGATGACTTAATAGAAAAAAATACTGAAGAGCTGCAATATTTTGCAATATATATATGTGTATGTGTATATGTATATGTATACATATACATATACATATAATACATATATATACACACATATATATATATATTCCTTTATTTTGGAAGAAGGGTGTTAGCTGATTTACTCAAAGAAAAGGTCGGAGGGCCTTAACTGTGAATTTCATAGAGTTTCTAATTAATGCGACTGTTTATTGGCTCTGGAGGGAGAAAAAAATGTTATAGTTTTTCAGAGGAAGCAGGCCAATATAGAAAGAATTTTGGGAAAACCTGTAGATAGTGTGAAGACAAATTTCTTAGAAATGATGGATATACTCTCACTTAGGGGATGGAAGTGATATGAGCTAATTGGTATAGCCTAGAAAGGTTGTTATACGTCGTATACCTTTTTGATAATAGAATTTATTATTTGCCAAAAAATTCCAAATGCTCCACTTTTATTTGTAGCAAGATTTACTTTAGACGGGAAAAAAAAAAGAAAATAACAAGATAAAATGGGTGATTTGGGTATAAAATAGTGTAGAAGATATTTTAATGGTTAAAAAAAGGGGTGAGCAAAAGTTATACAGGATGAGAATGTGAGATAATGTTGTCAAATCTTATCTATCAACTTAATCTTCAGACTAAAACAACTTATAGCATGAGTTCAAATCTCATCGTCCTTGAATTAATTAAGAATAAGACAAATAAATGCTTATGCAAATTTGAATTCCAAAAGACTTTCATTTTGAGAGGTGTACGACAAAATGTGGTTATAAATTTTGGGGTAAACACGTTTGTTTATCACTTTAAACATTTACGTCAAATAGCTCCTAATGATGAAAGTTAAAATAAAGATAGCCACCTAATTTTTCTTTTGATCAATTCTTATTTAATTTGAATCACCATCATAATAAATAGTTCCGTTTGAGAAATTCTCATTTTGGTTTTTGTTAATCTTAATTTTATGTTTAATTCATTTTTTAAACTTGACTATATGTGCTACTCATATTGGTACATTTATAGGTAAATAATTATTTGCAATTTAGATTAACAGCTTTGTAAATATATTGTTATATAAAAGTTAAACTGATGAAATACCAGAAAAAAATAACAAAAGACTGACGAAATGCCAGGAAGAAAAAGACGAAATAGTACCTGTCAAGTTGTTTCTTTGGAGTACTAATACCTCTAAATTGGTAAGATTCCCAATTTCTGCAGGTATATTTCCTGTGAATTTATTATCATTTATCAGTATAATATGATCAACACTCTAACCCTTTGATATTTATATATGTCGAGCAAAATGTGTAATGATTTGATTAGCGAGTGTGGTGCACCAATAAATTTAATCAGAATAGTACCTTTCAGTTTGTTTCCACCAACGTTTAATCTCTTCAACTTGGTAAGATTGCCAATTTCACTAGATATGTCTCCTGAGAATTCATTTTCTTGCAGTTCAATTTCTCGAAGGTTATTGCACGTAAATAAATTGGATGGAATGTTCCCATACAACTTATTCCTTCCAATATAAAGCCAATCTAGCTTGGCCGGATGATGGCTACACAAATCCTCTCCAAGTCTACCAGAAAAGCTGTTAGAGTTGAGACCAAGGTACTTTAAAGAAGACATGTTGAAGAGAAATTGAGGAACAACACCGTAAAACAATTGAATCCCAACCATAATTGTTGTAGCCTGAAAAGGTTGGCAATCTCTTGTGGAATTTTTCCATGTATTGAATTGCCAGCAAGATTCAAAAGCTTGAGTGTAGTAATATTTAAGAGAGCTGGTGGGAGAGTACCAGTGAGTTTGTCTAATCTGAGGGCCAATACTTCAAGTTTAGGAAAGATGCCGAAGGTCGAAGGAATAGTCCCACTAAAATTGTTGATTCCCAAATTCATATATTTCAAGCGCCGTAAATTGGCCAACTCGTTTGGAAGTTCACCGTGGAAACTGTTGTTGGACAGGTGTATAGAGACCAGAAATGAGAGGTTTCCGATTTGAGGAGGAACGGTGCCCACTAGATACATGTAAGAAAGATTTAAGACAGCCACTCTTTGGTGCCGAACACTGCAAGTAACACCAAACCAGTGGCAGAAAGGAGTGGACAATGACCAATTGGTTGTTATGATTTGGGAGGGATCAGAAGTGATATGGGATTTTAAGGACAAAATAGCATTTTCGTCACTATAATTGCTCTTAGGAATCGCCATGGAAACGACTAAGCAACTCATCAATAATGCTAAAGCAAATAGAAATGGACTGGTATTTCCCATCGTGCAAAGCTGATTATGACTATTGAGAAAGCAAGGTAGTTGTGAAAATAGATGGCAACGGAAAGCTCATATATACAAGAACCCTTTGAAGACGACATTAAAAGACTTAAAATCATGGGCGCAATTGATTTAACGCTTGGACGTCAGCCAAAAATAATCACGACGTTAGTCTGTCCTCAGGTCCTTGATTGACTCTCAATTTGATGTACAAATTGTATGAAACAACTAAATACTTCTCACTAGTGAGAAATCCAAAAGGATATGACTGTACCTTTTGCAGTCATACACAAAAGTATGAAATTGGTAGTCCCTTTCCCTTGCCTTCACACTATCGTGGACCATTAATGTCAAAATGGATTGCAATGGAAATTTTCCTTCATTAATGGTTTCATGACTAGTATTTTGTCCTAGGCATTGCTAGCAATTAAGTACCTCAACTTTACACAAATCACCTATCACTCTTACATTAGCTAATCGAACTATTCGATTCTAGCTAATGTAGTTCGATTGCATGCAATTAACTTCACATTATCACTCAAGATCATGTGAAGTAGCAAATGATGAAATCTAGTTTTCCTCAAATAATTAGGAATCTAATCTATAACTGTGAAACCATTCTCTAGAAAATAGAGTCATAATAATCCATATTCAAACATAATTGAAACAACGAAAGACAAATTTAAGGCGAAATTCAACAAAGTCAAGATAAAAACACGAATGTGGGAGTATGTTTGACTTTTGCACAAGACTAATTTACACACATCAATTCCTTATAACTCCCACTTTTTAGGTCATTCCTGACACATCTATCTTATCCCTACTGGAACTTTGTTGGAAACAAATGAAAGCCTTTTGATCCTTCATTATATGAGTCCCCACTCTTTAATCAACCATTAACAAAGAATGCAATTCAAATAAGAACTTAGAACAAGATCCACTTCTCACTTGTGTGAATTTAAAACGTGTATCCTCAAAGGTGCAATCCCTTAGTAGTCAAAATATTTCGCTTTATGAAATGTTAACGCTATTGATGTTCTAGGAGCTCATTCAAATTCTGCATTTTCTTTCAATTCTTAAGAACCTCAAGTTCTTAAGCTCATTTCCTTGTGTTTGTCTTGAAAGCATCTATTATTCCCTTGGTACCATATCCAAAATAATTATAGACCGCAATCCATAGATCCATTACATTTGATACTTGCTCAAGTGCTTAGTGGTTACATCATTCATCATACTAAATAAAAATGATGCATGTAGTGGAATTCTTTTCTTTCATATCACTTAGACATTTATGTCCAAATTATGTTCAGTACATATCTCATCTTCAAATTCGGTTACACCAAAATCAAGGTATTAAGAGCTCCTAGATCTTTTCGTTTACACTAGAAATCACATTCCAGTCTTCACAGTTGTTTTCACACGAGCTTAATGTCTTCGTTTAGCTTGGCATCAATCGACTTTAGAAGCAGTTACAATTATTGCACAATGGAAACAATGTTGAGCCATTTCATTGACAACATGAAAAATCCTTTTAAGTTTTGATGACTTGCAAAAAAATTGAAACGTTAAGCAAAACACGTTGATGAACCTTAAAGCACATTGAGGATACCTTAAAGCACATTGACGAAACATTTACACACATTGATCAGACATCTTCCAAAGCCATAATGGCATTAACACACTCTAATGAGGAAACAACACACCTTAGCATTTGTCATGCAATACTAGAACTTATATCAATGGCATTTAGACAAGCTAATCATTGAAGAACGTGCAGATATGCTCTCCTGATTATTCTATGGAACATGTCTAAGTGCGTAGATGATTCAATAACACGCGTTGTTGAATGTGAAGACTTAATCTATGCATCCAAGAAAGGGAACAACACGTGTAGATGATGACTGAAGCTTACTGATATGTTACTTTGTTTCATTAAGGCGTGCTAATGAAGAAGAGCGCACGTTGTCGATGTCTAGATCAATGGGAAGCTGTCATGAATTAACAAAGCATGTGGAAGGATGAACTATGCGCATAGATGGATTAAAGATGCAAACTTTAATGAGAGCTCAATGCACGTAGATGAGTAGCAACATACGTGGATGAGCTTCAGATAAGGACAAAGCCATGTAGCTCCTCAAACTTTGAATTGGAATATTATTTGACACATGTGCAGACCAAAGGTGCAATCTTGGAATGGCAATCGACAACACATTGAAGAATGAACAAAGCACTTTAATGAGTGTTTGGGTGAAAATGCATATTTTGGAATTTGGAGCAAGACACACAGATCAATTGTTAAACCACACTGATTTCTTTGCCAATGCACGTTATTGATTGTCTAAGCATGCAGATCAAGGCTTTCACAAAGCAGTGATTACTGGAACTTAGACAACACACGTTAATGGTCTACAATGCATGTTGATCTCTGATGGTGTATCTGAAGAATGCGCATTGATATTAATAACGCACGTTATTAACGGTGACATCATTTAAATCAGAATTTTCTACTCTCTCACAACTGCTATTTCGAAGTTCCCAGCGGCTATATTTCTAAGAGCAGCTATAAATAGACATTCGAGTACAATGAGCAGTAAGAGAGACCATCACCAAGAATTACTATTCATTCTCTCTCTCTTTTCTACATTTATAACCCATTTTAGCTATTGTACTTGCATACATTTTTTGGTATGTGTGAGCTTTAATTTTTTACATTATTGGGTTGAAATTTGTTACAAGCAAGGTTATTGCTTGGGGTACTTAGGTTTCATTGTTGAGCCTTAGAAAACAAGAGTGGTTGCTAATTAGCCTTAGAAAACTAGAGATTTGGTTTTATTATTTTGTCTTTAAAACAAGGTGAACGATTTTTTAGTTGAGCCCGTAAAAATTAGGGATTTGGTTTTCTTGTTTTGTCCTTAAAAAATGGTGAATGGTTTCTTGTTGATCCCGTAAAAACAAGTGTTATAAACGGTTTGCCTCCACCTACAAGTGAGGAAGTTTAGTGGATTTAAATTCTCTAGTGAGCTAGAGGAGTGTACGTAGGTCAAAGAGGACCGAACCACTATAAATCAGATTTGTTTTCTCTCTCCCTTACTCACTTTACTTTACTTATATTTGATTTATATTGTTTATGAGTTGGATTTTGTGTAGCTTCTGCATTTAACTTTGTTATTTGTTTTTAAATTGCAAAAGATTTTCAACAAAGTATTCAAACTCTTTAAAACTCCAATTTCCCCCATTGGAGTGCCATTCTCATTGGGACCAATTGTGTTTACAATTGTTATCAGAGCTTGTGCTCTTGATATTTTATTTTGGGTTAACATCCAAAGAGCTGAAGATTCCAAGAATTGCATTTTCAAATGATGTTCATAGATATGAAGGATTGTCCTCTTAGAACATAGATACATGTTGGGGAAAATGTATTGGACTGGCCCGTTATGAAAGCACTTCATGGATTATTGTCACAAAGTAGCTTTCATCCAGTGATGATATTTGAGTCCTCTGATTAAAACTCACCACAGACTCCTACGTGAAGAATCACATGTTTTGACTTAGTCGAACGTTATCCAAACAAGGAAACAATAAAGGCTATAACTGGATATGTCATGAATCATATAGAGGAGTGATAGTTAGAGTGATGAATTTGTTCCTCTGATAAAGGGGCATATCTTTTGGCCACTTGACGAGTAGGATTGATAGAATGTATGTATAATCGAATGAATTAATAAAGGGATTTATCAATGTCATTTGTTATATCAATCTACTTTAGATCAAGAAATATGTTAAGCAATATAAGGTTAACATATGACCATGCCTTATGCTTAAATGGGATATCGTGAGACAAAAGTACTAAATATCAGACCATGAAAGGTTAACTTAGATCACCGACATCCACTTGATTTTGGGTTGCCATAATGTATTACTAGATACCGCTTATGGACTTTGGGCCCAAAGGTTTGGGACAAAGCCCATTGCCAATGTCAAGTGGGCCTATTGGGTCACATACAAGAACGGATTGGATTCGTTCAATAATAATCTCTCTTGTGGTAATTGAATTATTAAGATAATTAATTTGATTAATCAATAATAATTCAGGGTTTAGTAATTTATATCTTAAATATGATATAAGATATAAATCCATTAATGTAATGGGCTTTTATTATAAATTGCATCTTATTAAGATGTGGACATATTATTATATGTGACACAATAAATTCAGCCCACATAGTTTTAATAAGGGAGTAATTTATTTAATGATAGTGTATCATGTAATTCAATGCCCAATAACATTAAGAAACCCATGAATAATTTCGGCTCAACTTAACCTAATTAGGAAGGAGAAATTTGGTACACTCATCCTAATTAGGGGAGAAGAAATTCAACACACACTAATCCTCCTATTTTTAGGAGTCTCTTTCCTTGTGTGACAAGGATAATTTTCTACACACACACATACTAATTAGGAGTGCATAACTAATTACGAGTGCTTATTCATGTGGGACAAGAAAGGCAAGCCCTAGTATGACTAGATAGGAATTCGACACACTTCTTCTAGAATAAGGAAGAGGTCGAATTCTTGGAGGAAAAGGAGTGGGATTTTGGCTTCCATTATGCAACTATTTAGGTCTCCTCATATGCTTATAAATAGGAAGCACTCCTTGCTTTTCCCTCATGGCTTGGCCGAATTAGTAAGTGCCATAAACAAAAGAGAGAAAATTATTTATTAGCTTTTAGAATAGAGATTCTCAAATGGTGCTAGTACACTCCACCAATCCGAAGGAAGTTCATTTGTGTGGACACCTCTAGACAAGTTCGCGCAAAGGCAACGTGAAGATAAAAGATGGTTCGGGTTTTTGAATACTAAAAGCTACACTAATACCTCATTCGAACGAACATTCAAGCTTTGGATATAAGGTAGATCTACTAACCCTAATTGTATATGTTGATATGCATGGGTCCTTGGTGGAATTCATGGCTTATTTTTTTTATTTCCTCTGTGTTGTATGCTTGAATGTCATAAACTAGCCACGAATTCCAATAGTGGTATCAGAGCCACTTTCACCATCAACATATACGATTCCTTTTACATGTGATATAATTGATATGTTTGATTTATTCAGCCTTGTTATCATGTTATTGATGAATTAATAACACTTTTTTAGGTTTAATTTATCAAGATAAAAAAGTTTTAATATATTTAATGGCCGAATGGAATGTTGAACTTACATAGGATGTTAAGATTCACTTAGAAAGTCGATTAGGTTTTGTATATGTGGTCTTTTATAATGAGATTATAAATGAGTTGAATCATAATGTGATTATGAGATTCAAGTATTAATTAGATTAATACATATTGGAGTTTCAAAATTAGCATCTCGTTTCATGAGCAATGCAAATTATAAACCTCATTTGCAACCGGCTTGCGAAAACCGCTTAAACACACTTAACGCTTAATCAATATAGTCTTTGATTAAATGTTTATTATTATAATTGGATTATGATTGTGTTGAATGATGAATATTCATGGTGCATGATATAGCCCAATTAACCCATGTGATTGGTTTTAAGTTTTGTAAAGGGTTGGTCAAATGTGCCTATTTCAAATACGATCTGCGTGTCATTATTGGCGAATGTGCCTTTTTTCTTTTAGAATATGTTAGTATAGAAATATATATAAATTTTGTAAAAGAATATGGAGGTCATTCGTTGCAATGAAGATTGAAGAACGCCCTAGGTTAATCCTGATCCTTCACATTGGCTTGTGAAAGATCAACTTAGATTTGGGATTTGTCATGACAAGTTTACATTATGCTATATATATACATGTGATAAATATATACCATGATGAATGTATGTTTTATCTGTTGGAATTCGTAACTAAATATGACATTCATACATGGATAAACGCAGCAGAAATAACAAAAAATTTATCCTAGAAATCCACGAAGGATCCAAGCATATCAATCATAAACGATTAGGGTTAGGGTTTTACCTCGAAAACCAAAGCTCAATTTTATGAA
>CAODLS010305309.1:0-10040 GCA_948243855.1 Flueggea neowawraea
CACTTGTGAGGTTTGGCCTAATAAGTTTGGCTCAACCTAGTTGAGTTGATATATTAGTGAGTTTGATTCAATTTCCTCAAAACAAATTTACAATATATAGGATAGACAATATATCATATTAGTAACTTATTAGTTGCACTAAGGAGTTGAGAATTCGGTTGTCCATAGAAACAAATAAATTGACTTATAAAAAAAGAATAAAAAATATATTACATGAATATACTTTTAAAAAAACTCCTTAATTAAATGAGTTAATTTTACCTACAGTTACTGAACTGTGTGACACACTGATGTGTAAATAATTGATGACGTATCGATCCACTCATAAACTCTAGTGACAGAAAATAGCAAAGTGACTATCCTGAAATTTTGTACTTTAATAATTAAACTGAACTGAGTCACAAAATTTAATGACCGTAGGTAAACTAACCCCAATTAAACAGAAGCAAAACTATGGTCGTAGTAGGCAAATTTCAGCTATACTATTGACCTATTTTCAGTATTAACAAAAAAGGAAAGCGTACTTGTGGACCTCAGGTCATAGCTAGGTTAGTGCCTCATTAGGGTAGGAGGATTATTAGAGTAGTATAGACTCAACCTTTCCTTAAAAAATAAAAAGAAAAACTCTCACAATGACTATAATGACAAAACAAACTGTTTCTTTGCTTCTTTCTTGGAGATTGAGATTGTTTCATTGCTTCTTATAACTATGATCTTGTAGCCATTCTTCTCTCCATCCTTTATTCACCTTAGCAATGAACTCTTCAATTCTCTTCTCCAAATTATCATCAAATTCATCACCATCTTCCCGATCGATTTCACCGCAGTAATCGTTCCTATCCTCATCTTCATCGTAGCCATCACAGCCGCCATCAGATTCTTCAGAATTATCAACATCGTTGTCGTTAACGTTATCGCCATTAATATCATCGTCATCCTCAATATCCTTAACATGGTCAAATGTTTCATTTCCAATATATACAGGCTGCGAAGAAGGCCATATTTCATCAATTTCATCAGAAGATGACGACGGTCTATAGCTTCCGAGAAGAATAGCTAACATTATTGTATTAAGCAACGAAAACAAGAAAATAGGCGACGAAAAATTTGGAGCCAAAGTAGCAGCTAAAGAAACAATTACGAACACGATTATTGAAAATATACCAATCGCCTTCATGACCCGGCAAAAATTTTGGAGTGTTAATATTTTTGTGTATTACAATTATGCTCCTTAGGTTTATATATATAGATAGATGTTATGATCGTATGATCATGAGTATAACTAAGTAACATTCTGAGAAATAATGTGGAGTTTCTTATTATATACTACAAATTATTGTTCATTGAAAATGAGATGGTTCATCTTGTCAAGTAATGGGAACTTCCAAGCACAGAATAGTAATTTACAAGAAATTTCGATAACACAAAAACCTGGCCGGTGATTTGTGAGTTCAGAAAATCCTGCGATCTCATGTATAATTCTTTATATATAGATTTTGCTTCCAGATCTAGTTAAATTAAAACCTACGTGACAAGTCACTTGCATTTTGCTTGGTTGTCGTTTTAGTTGATAGTTACTTGATCGTGATGAATATATTTTTTTCGTGGTCTATGTTTGAGGAATATAATGGATTAAAATTGTGGAGTTCATTTAACTGAGATATTGTCCACCTTCAATCCGTTATTAATTACAATCTTATCTTTGAATTATACGGTCGAAGAAGAAAGATGATTAAAAGCAATTTTTGACCTCCAGTACTTAATGGTGAAAGATACATGGCACAACATGAATGAATCTTTGGAGCTGAAAACCTCATATATTAGCACGCTAAAATTAAATATTGGGAGAATCAGAAACTTCCTTGAACTTTTTTAAGTTAAGGGAACCAAACAATGAAGCTTCGCCGCATAACTTTCGACATCTTACATCTTCAATGGTGACGAAAGTGACTGTGTAATAAAGTTTGTCTATGGCGGTTAAAATTAGGCAGCAATCATCATCTCTTGGAGCATCCTTATAATTGCCACCAGCTTTAACCCCACTATGGACTAATTGAGCTGATCTGATCATTATATTTTTTCAGTTTTACGTTCTTTTTTGAATTTGTAAGTGAATTCCTTTTGCTTTTTTTTTTTGTTAAGCAACGATTAAAATTGTGAAGTTGCATTTAATACTGAACATTTTATTAAGGTATTGCTAAGGAAAATGTCCATGCAGCAAAAGACCACCTATTCACTAGTTCGACCAGTTTCAATAAATTTTCCCAGAATATGACGTTACTCAGTTGTATTCACGTTATTCTTTAATATCAATAACATTTTGTCAAACTTTTCTGCGTTCACTTATCTAAGAATCATCATTAGTAAGGCTATTGATGAGCTTTTTCTAAAAAACATTTCAGAAATATATGGCACATTCAATATTTTATTATGCTATATATTTAAATTTTGAAATCTATAATATTATTTCTTCCACCCACCATTAATCTATCAAAACCAAAAACTTTCAATGATATTTAAACAAAAAAATCAATTTTCCTATCAAAATTTGAACCATCAGTTTTAAGTTTTTTTTTTCTTAAGACCTTCTGAAGTGTTATCAATTCTTATTCTCTTAATCAAAAGTCTCATGCGATAGTTATGACTTAATTGTTTTTTGTTGCATCTCTAAATCATATATTCACTTCTTGCAAAGAGAATTGCATTGGTGCAATTGATAGTATGCATATCGTTGCTACAAGAAGTTCTGAAAAAGCGAGTTTTTCATCAACTAAAAGGGGGAATTAGACATGACCAAAGTGAACTAGAACTCCGAAACTGGACCAGTCAAAACTGTTAAACCGTTGGTTCCTCTAGATTCAGAAATGGTGGTTGAACCAACGGTTAAAAATTGGATCGAAAAACGGAAAATGATTTTTATCTTTATTTTTTCATTTGTAAAAATTCCCTCCATGTTAAAAAGAAATGTAGTTAATATTTAAAAGAGAATATCTTTACCAAAGCAAAAAACCGAATGGGATAAAAATTAATAAAAAAAATAAATGGGTCGAATCAGAACCAAAACCGTCGGTTTGACCGGTCAAACTCGAAACAGGATCGGAACCGGCCTGGAACCATCCCAAACCGTGGAGCCACGGTTCGGTTCAGGTTCAACCTGAACTGTCGGTTCATGAACCATGGCCATAACTAGTGGGAATAATTCCACAGATAGTTACTCAATATTTGGGTAATATGTACCACAATCACTTACCTCACTTTTGTCATCAAAAGGCCACACCAGGATGCTAGTAGGTTATTGGGTACAATTTGTATTTTATTATATGATTTTACATACTTATATCTTTACCCATATTTGGTATAGTAAATCATGTTTTGTTGTATTGATTATTATTTATAAAGTTGTATGTTTTGTTTATTATATTTATAATATTGATTAATAAATGTTTTAAATGAATAAATTGGGTAGATGTTCTGATTATCTAAGACTTGTGCGAGATGAACCGGGCTTATGGTTCGGTTCGCCTCGTACGCCAGTTATGGTTTGATCTCGGGTCGTGACAAAGGTGGTATTAGAGCTCTAGGTTTCGTAAATCTGGGTCAATTGTGGAGCATAGATATTATTGATCAAGTCAGACTGTTTTGCCTCTATACCTCTTTAATTACCTTGATACTATGTCAATCATTTGTATTTTGACATATGCATATACGTTTCATTTATCTATTGTTTGTAGATATGCCTCGGCGTAATTGGAGACTCAGGACCGCCGTTAGGTGTGCCTTAGCCGCTAGTCATTCTGTAACAGGTCATCCTGACTCGCAGAGTACACTAGAGGTTGCAGTACCGACATCTCAGCCACCGCCTATTAGATGTGCTTGAGCATTTTGTTTAAGCTTTTGACCGTATTGAGAGGTTTTTACCCGGTTAGGAAGCCAGAGATTAGCCAGTTCCAACAGCTGTAGCACCACCATCCCATCGCTTACGGTACCGCCAGTTCCTCCGGATTAGCCAGGGGTAGCTGCAGTAGTAGGACCTGTAATGCCACGGGTTGATGTTAGTTCTAATCTCATTAAGTTTTTGAAATTCAAGCCCCTTAGATTTGCAGGCAAGATGGGGGATGATCTTTATGATTTCATCTTTGCTGTAGAGCGTTGTTTTAGAGCTCTGGACATCACTAACGATGCTGAAAGATTAGACTTGTCACATTTTTACTGGATGGTCGTGTTGCCTTGTAGTGGTAGGGTATGAAAACACGTGGAATTGTCTCATAAGTTGAATTCAATAATGAGCTCACACTGTCTGTCCTTTCCTATAGTGTAAGGGACAAGAAGACAAACGAATTTAGTGATTTCAGACAAGAGCAGGGTATGTTCGTGACAGATTATGACCACTGATTTAGAGAGTTGAGTAGATATGTTCTAAATGATTGTCGGAGCGAGGAGGTTTTGGTAAGAAATTTTCAGAAGGGTTTGCTATTATGGTTTGGTAGAGTAGTGGTGACCCATGGTTTGATTACAGTGAGGCATATTGTTGAATCTTCTCGAACTATGGAGTACATTAAGGAAATACATTCGAGGCAGTCCAAAATGGCGAAGACCAATAGAGCTTCTTGATCGATGTCTCACAAGTGCACGAGAATCGATGTAGTAATAAAACCCTTAGAGTATTCCTCGGGTGTCTAATCCACAGGTAACGTGTACTAGTTAATGATTGAAAAACAAAAGAAAACAATAAAAACCGAGATTTTGAGTTGTAATGGGTTTGGTTTAAAAAACATAAAACATAAATAACAAAGTAAGCAAAAACGTTTGGAACATTGATAAGTAAACAAAGACTCCTAATTACTAAATCAATGAAATGGGTTTTTACGGATTGAGTGTTCTCTCCGCAAGACTAACTCGAGGCATCTCTCGAGGTCACTCAAATCGTACCTAAAATTGCCTAGAAGAGTCCTTTCTGTCTCACATAGCCCAACTAGGCCCCTTAAGTTCTTTGAGGAATTTTATCGAACACCTCACATGCATAGAATATGTCTATCCTAAATCATACAAACTCAATACTTGTGGACCTCACCTAGCCTTCATCTCTCTATCTATCAACTAGGTTTATAAAAACTACCATCAAGGTGATCAAGCTCAACAATAGTCAATTAAAATAAGCCATTAAATCGAATCCAAGGGCATTCATTCAACTAGACAACATAAAACACAATACCTAAAAATCAAACTTCACATATTGAACATAAACCACAAAACACATTCATAAATATAACAAGTATTCATCAAAATTACAACTCAAATTACAAACACAAAACATAAACTACCATTGTTTAACGAAAATAAAAATAAAAACAAACCTTAAAACAAAACCACAACACCAAATACAAATTGAGAAATGGAAAGCAAAAGGGGAAGGGGTTTCCTTTCCAAGACTATAGGTCTCTTCAAGGAGCCCCCATTTTCTTCCTCCTCCTTCAGTCCTCTCTCTCTCTTCAAGCTTTGATGGTGAGTGTGGATGCTAAGAATGCCCAAAATGGTGTGTGAGAGCAGTATTTATAGGCCTCTCAATGGCCCAAATACCCTAGCACATGTCTTCCAAAAATGCCCCCTGAGAGCTGCCATTCTATTTTGTCTGTATCTGGGGTGGTCACGGCCGTGATTTTGAGGTGGTCACGGCCGTGAGGTGACAATGGTCATGGAGGTGACCTTGCTTTGACCCTCAAACGGTGAATCACGCGACACGATCTTTTCACCCTTTGAGCCAGTTTTTGTCGCACTTTCTTTCATCGATCTTCAAACTTCAAAAACATATTTTTCATGCCTTTTTTCATCTCTTTCCTATCCCTTTTCATGCATTCATCATCACCCTACAAAAACACGAAAAGTGTGTAAATTTGCTAATAATCAAGTACACTAACGGTAAAAATGCTATATTTTAGTGCTTGGATTATTGTGTAAATTTAGGATATATCACTCAACCAATAATCGGTTATAGAATTGGTTAAATTTGTTCACATGTGGGATCGACCAATACCAATGTTGCTTGACGCTTGCACATGTTCTTTCAGGACCAGATTTTTTATGCATGTTGAAATATTCACAAATCCTTCTCCAAAATGCTTTCTCGTTTTGACTGTTTCTGACAATGCTGTATTGTGAAATAGTACTCCAGGCTTTCATAAGCATTCAATCATCCTCCGGGGTCCATGATTGACGTTTCTCACCCCATCTACATTGATCGGTTCATTCAAATTGAAATCCTTCAGTTGTAGTTGAACAAATATTAAGGGGGTCGGAGAATCAGACAACGAACATGGATTCGATGTGTTCGAAGTGCGAAATGCTACATCTAATGGTGGACTACTTGACAAATTTCGTTGAAAGTAAAGGTAGATACAATTTTCGGAATTTTGATTGTAAAAATTCGGTGCAGGGAAAAAAGATATGATGAAAAATTGGGTGCATTTTGAGAATCTTGAATAAATGAAAAATTTCGTTGATACAATGTGTATGGTAAGTTTGGAAAATTCTAGAAATTAGGTGGAAAAAACCATATGGTTGTTCTTGAGAATTTGATGTATTGTTTGAATTAGGGTTTTGGAAAAATATTTTATCTCGTTTGGATCTATTTGACAAAAGAAAAATATAGATGTATAATTAGAATATAATTGAAAATATAGGAGAAGAGATTGTCTGGGTTTAATATGAGTAGAAGGAAAATTATTAATTGGATTTGTATGAGAAAAATAAATGAAATGGAGATTGTGGGTATTTGTAGATATAGTTGAGGAAAAAAAAAATTGGATTAGGGGGACCATTTACCAAAAAAAAAAAGAAGACCGTCGTTAACAAAAAAAAAAGAAATCAATCGCATCCTGGTCGGTGGAGTCCATTGTTTGTCAATGGATCCCGTTAGAACATGCACTTGGTGAGAACCGAGCTCATGTTCCGAGCATCCCCTCCATTATGGGGATGGGATGCTTACGAGGGATCAATGCGCCAGCATTGAGCCGTGTTGTGGCTGCTCTAAGCTCCTTGAGTGCCTGCCCATTAAATAAAGCTGAATCGGGTTATTCATCACATTTGCACACTAATCCACATGTAAGAAGGATAAAACAACATTTGATTAATAATATCCTATCTTCCCTTCCTTTTTTTTTAAGGTTGGCCAAATCAATTTGCAATAATAACATAAGTTTTATAAAAACAATAATAAAAATTTATTTATGTTTTTTATTAATTATCAAAAATTTAAGGTAAATTTTTTATTATAATTTTAAATATTTATAACAAAATAAAAATAAATTCAAGTATTCTCGGGGCATCGCCCAAGCCTAACACTAATAGTATTTAATTGATATTATAATATTCAAAAATAGTTATCCAAGAACATCTCAGGTGTCCAACTATATGTTACCCATTCTACATCCAAGGTGTCCAAGAATCCCATCGTGGGTACCCGTACCCTGGTTTTAACATCTCCTGCAATAATAGTTACCCAATTCTCAGATTATCCAACAATGACTGCATCATCCACCAAATTTTCTATGAAAACCACACCCTTCATGTCTCAAATGCAGCATTTTTTGACACATCCACCTATTGTAACACTATTCCTTCGATCCAAAACCTCTCCTTACCTGGTGATAGGTTCATGTTATCTAGTACTCACTCATTCCAACGCCTGTTATTGCTTTACCATTGCAACTTGAGCCTTGTAAACGGTACCAATCTTACGAGATACCAAGTTGATTGCTCTGGAGATACCAACAAGACTAATTCAACTATGGCAACATTTGAAGACGACCCTTTATCAAGAAATGAGTCAAAAATGTGGAAAAACAGCGGTGGCACCATTACTTCGAGAAATCTACAGAGAAAATCAATGGGGCACGCAAGCGTTAGAAGAGATTCTGCAAAGAGGGTTAGTGTTCAATAGGAAGGTAAATGATTGTGGAGAGTGTAGACGAAGTGGAGGGAGGTGCGGCTTCAATCAATCTACGTTAAGTGTCAGATGCTTCTGCCTGACAAGCCTCATCGTGCGAGTTGCAATCCCTCCGGTGAGTTACTATACCCTCTCTGATTCTATGATTAGATTATGTAATCGTGTTAATTTCTGCGAGAATTCCTTTTACTGGATCTTTTGGCAAAACTGGTACATATATTCTCTTGAGGCCAAAGAAAATTCTAGTTATTTTCCAGTTTAGATTTCTTTCCATTAAATGATTTTTATCAAATTCTAAAAATTTATACTCTTTTTATGTTTAGTTAAAATCATCTAAGAAAGCATAAAAGAATTTTTTATTAAATTTTGATAAATGTAAACAGATCATGAGTGAGTTGGGAAGCCATGTAATATCCCTCTGGGATTGGATTGACAAATTAATATGTGGGACAAACCGTGTGAGTGAACAAAGAAAAGCCATGACAGACCAAAAAGAAAATTATTCAGTAAACTATGATAAGAATCAAACCATTTAGAGCTACTGATTAATTTAAAACGACAAGTAGATTAGCGATGTTAATCATTTTTAACGTGTGGTGGAGCTAAATTTTTCATTTGTTTCAATCAAGAACTCATTTTGACTATTTCGAACAAACAGGATCACACAGACACCAAATTGTTACGTTGACCATATAAAGTGAAATTCTATGCTCTTATTAGAAACATAAGATCAACTCATCCATATTTCTGTTTACGTGGACCAGAATTTCTTCTGTGCCGAAAAAATTATTAAAAGTGTGGTAGTGCAATGAATGACTGCATTATTTTCATTGTACAAAACATGTTATGGATTGAATAGTCTAAATTATATCTCTGTCGTTTTTCAGTAATGGGTCCGAGAGGACACGACAGTTAGACTGATGCATTTAATAATTTGATAAGTTTAACAAACATGGCTTTCTCACGAAGAGTCAAAATGACAACTTTCATTTGATATTGGATGCATATCAATGCCACAATTAGAGAGGACTTTAAGATATATCGAATTCTGAGAAGCAAGTTCTGAAACCTTCAAAAGTGAAAAGAATTGTGCAAGGATGATTCGGTCCTTCTCATCTTTCTTGCTTCTTGACCATAATTCTCCATGACGCACAGCTTATTCAGTTGTAACTTCTGATTGCCTATTCTCATTAATTTCATTTCCGCAATATGGATTTTCGTTGAAGTGGATGCAATTTGGGCTTAATTGCGTCGAATCCACGAGAAGTGGTGGCCATTGTGGATTTGAAAAGCAAAATTGTTGTAGTTTATGTTACTGCCCTGACGGATCACACCCAAAACGCTGCTACGATCCTCGTAAGACTGACCCTATAACATTTTCAGTAAGGTCAACAAAACATTTTCATTTTTTCTCTTTAATGTTCTGTTCCTAATTTACATTAGATTTACGAACTACAAGATGTCTATACAGGCACAATTAGAAATCTCTTCCTCAAATGGTCTCCAGGTGAATGTGACAAGTCACAATGCAAAAAGTTTCTCCTATAGCATAAGGGGTAGTTGAAATTTTAACGTTTTTGGAGAGTGCTTGTCAATAGTGTAGTGGAAGTCTTCTGACTAATCAAACTTTTCTAGCTGGACTAATCAAAGAGTATTCGAAGTCAACTAATAGGTTAAGCAGACACAGGACTAATATTTTGTTGTGAAAGAGAGAAAAATTATGGACATCATCATCTTGACGAGCTTTCTTTTTATGGAAATGAAATACATCTCGATAAGCCTTGCTATATTTGTTTGTGTCATCTGGAAACTGTACAATTGTTTCTGTCCATCTGTCTGCATTTGTTGTCCTTTGTCACCTTATAGACTTCTCTTAGCTGAAGAAGAAATGGGTTATCAACCTTGTTGGCCCGAAATGGCAATTTAAGAGGGGTGAATTAGATTTTTGACTTTTAAAACTTGTTTAAAAATGTTTTTGCAATTATCAAAATATTCAAGATAAGCAAAAGTAAAGTAAGAACAATTTATCCAATTAACACAAATAATAATGTAAAGAGAGAAGGAATAGAGAAATTAAATCCGCGATGTATAGTGATTC
>CAODLS010305391.1:0-16735 GCA_948243855.1 Flueggea neowawraea
GGGTCCAATTGTATGATTAGTAGAGGCTCCACACTTGGCTCCCTGTGGGATTGGTTTTAGTTTTTGTTATCGTATTTGGTATTTCAAATGTTTAATTTGAAATTATTTCAGCACAAATTTATATTATGTTTTGTTTTAATAAATGATGTTTAAACCTTTAATTGGTTTTATTCTATTAAATATGATTTTGGGTAAAAGTTTCGGTATATTGAGACTTGTGCGAGATGAGTTGGACTCCCATGGACGGTTCACCTTGTACGCCGATCACGGGTCCTGGGAATGGGTCGTGACCTTTCTTTCCTTTTCTCGTATCTGTATAAGAAAAAAACGTTTAATACTATATATAAACGAATAATGAACTACTACTTGTGTTAATAGCTAATGCATAAATGCTGCTAATGATTAAACATGGAAAATACTTGTCCAAAATGTGGTCATAGAGATAATGCCACGAAAGAATGTTGAGGAGCTTCTGTTTATATCATCCATTGATAAACAGTCTTCCCACTTAATAAATCATATCAATTTGATTATTTGGACACAAAAACTGATTTTTCAACCATGTTTAAGGTGATTATAAGCAATCATAAATAAATTGAAGCCAGTTTGTGTTGGGTCAGAAACTCGCAAACAATATCTAGACTAAACAAATAAAAAATGGTCAATTAGTATAAAATATCATAAATTAACCGAGGAGGAGTAATAAATGCTCCATGAACAGGATTTAAGTCTTACTGCATTCATTCAACTGATAATCATACAGCACAGTGAAATAGATGATCACATAATAAACAAATCATATAACATCAAAGAAACATCATTGGCTTACCGATTCCAGAAGACTCCCATCAAGAATCTTCAAAATATCATCGTCATCTGATGCATCACTCTCTATAGGATCGTGAAATTTCAGTGATCTAGTACGTGTTGCACGCCTAACTAGTTTGTTCTTTGAGCCAGTGGAATCATCATCAGGTGTCATGTAACATCTTTTTTGTGGAGGTATTGCAGGTGTTGTAGACATCAATTCTGATGAAGCAGGACAAAATTTTATGGGAGTTGACTAAACTACAGTAGAATCATCTTCTGTCTCTGTGTTTGTGCCTTTAATTGGTGTACCAGCAAAGCAAGGCAAAGGTACACCTGACAATGACGCACAAGGTACTGATGACTGCTCACTCTCGGTCAATCCAGGGGAGGCTTTAGTCCTAGCAATATTACCATTAATTTTATTGAAGGATATTTCTTGATGGCATTCTAAAGCCGAAATATCTGACTGGTGAACATTTGGAGTATTTTGTTGACCGCTTTCACCTTTTTCAATTGCAATTTTCATTGAGAAATGCTTCTTAAACGATCGTGCAAAATGAGATGGCATTGCGAGTTGATGGTTTTTTGCCAGCGGCTCAGAGGATGAGGATTCATGGATTTGGCTAACATGTGCATCATTAACTGGTGAACATGCAGTGAGATGTTTCTTCAACTCTGGCTTCAATAGTGATTTTGAATGATTGAATGGTTCATGTGGCAATTCCTCTGGAACTTCATCACCCTGGAAGCATTAGTACATCAAAATGAGTCCTCCCATGACATCAAAGTAAAAAATTCTCAGTTTAGAGATTAAATTATGCACCAAAACGAAGATCCCAAGGAAGTATTAACAAATTTTAATAAAATTTGAGTGCTGAATTCATCATAAAACAACTGACTACTAGGTAATTAAACAAAAAACAAGTACAAACAAAAGTTAATACCTCAGGGTGGGCGCTAACAAAATCTGCAAGGCGATCACAGAAGACCTTCCTCAAATGCATATTCTTACTTTTCGATTTTGATTTCTCATCACATTCAACCGCATCTACGTTCATACTAACATGAAGATCTGGGTTCATACAACTAGTTCTTTCATCAAACACAAGCACCTTCTTCAATTCAATCACCTCGGGCTTTACATACTTCAATTGAGCCAAATGCCTACGAGTAAACCTCCTATAGAATGAAAACAAAAACACCACAGTGTACATCAAAATTAACCCTACAACCATATCAATCATAAATTGAAATTGAATTCAAACAACCAGTACCTATCAGTTAAACACTCAATTTTCTAGCCAATGTTGGCGAAACTACACATTGAACCCTTCAATCGCAGCAACTGAATTGAACTATCCAAGTTATCAAAAAACTCACACAACATCTCATACCTACACAAAACCACAAAACAAGCACTCAATAAAACCAGATCCAAACCCACATTTCACAAATTCAGAAACCCAAAGACAAAAAAATACTTCTCATCCATCTTAGAAGTTTCGATCTCAACGGACCCGCCACTGGCGACAAAATCCTCCTTTTGAAATGCCAGCAGCTTCCGGGAAGATCTCCTCGTCCCAGTCTCTGCATGTTTCTTTTGTTGCCTATCTCGGTCCCTTTGGGCAACTTTTCAGACCTCTTTTAGATAGAAGGCCACATGGCGGTTGCGAAGGCCGGTGGAGGAGGGTTTGTCAGGTGTTTGGGTGGCGATTGAGGGAGAGGACGACATTGGAATCTTTCTTTTATTGGGTTTGAGAGGGGTCGGGGGTACCCGCGAGGAGCTCATTTTAGTGCCGGAGGTGGTGGTGGCAGATCTGAGGCGGAGGTGGTTGTGGCTGGACAGAGGAAAGGTTTAGGGTTATATAGTAAGGTCTCCTTGGCGCGGATGCTGGAGTGGAGCGAGTCCACGTCAGCATTCCCTCCAAACTGATACGTTAGTTCCCGCGGGCCTGTTAAGTGTTGGGCTTCATGGACTTTCTTGTTGTTGATTGATAAATGGACTGTACTACACTGTGTGTTGAAAATCCTTCCTTTTTTTCATTAGTATTCCATAAATCTTACAGTTGACAGGGTTATTTTAAAGTTTTGAACAAAGGTTCTAAAACTTTTAGCATAAGACGCTAACAGTCAAAATTACAACAGGACGATGTTTATAATTTGTTTAAATCTTGTTTTTGTTTTGTTTTTGGTTTGTCCTTTTCTCTTGTTTAAAGATTGTTTATATTTAACTATATGTGGGTATTGTGAGTCGTCCGACAATCTCATATTTTAAGAGAGGTTTGGTGTTCAATCTCCTCTCTTGAATAAAGTCACCATGATGGTCAGCACTTTACCCCTTAGTGGACTGATCCAGTGCAAGCAAAAATTAATCTAAGCGTGATTCAAGTTTAAAGGTGCCTCCCACAATTAGTGTCCACTTAGGACACCTAATGAGGAATCAAAAATTTATTTATATTTTGTTTCTATTTTTTTGTTTATATTTATATTTTTTTAAGTTTGTTTTTTTTTTCTAAATTAATTCTGGTAAAATTTTTTAGTCAAAAAAAATTAAAACAAAAACTAAAACGCCATATAATTTTTTTATTTTTATATCTTTGACCCGGTTTAATTTTTTGATTTTTTCGTTAATGGACCGTGTAATTCCCCTACATAATTTAGGCCCAAGTCGATGAAATCACAACGAAATGGAGCTATGTAGGCACGATGAGGAGTTCCACTTCCAAATCCATGAGCAACACGGCCCAACTTGAAAGTCCAAACCTTAATCGACTGGAAACTTAAAAATACCCAAATACCAAATCCTTAACCGAGCAGGAATCCTCAACTTTGGGAGCAAGCAAAGCAAACCCACAAACCCAAAAACATAAACAAAACAAAACAAGGACCTAAAATTGTGAGTAGGGTGACAATTCGTGTTAGTCGTGTCGTAAACATGTCATGTCATTTTATTATCACATATAATTATACATTCATTATATATGACATAAACATTAAAAAAATTGATTTCGTGTCATAATCGTGTACACCGTAATCGTTTTATCGTGTCATAAACGTGTCAGAAATTACCAGCCTTACCGATGAGTAACGAAAACAAGGCAGAGTTGGTCGATCAAGTTAACCCGCTGTGAACCCACAAGCAACAAACTCCAATTTCGCTTCTTTGGTGACAAAAACAAGTGTAAGTTACGGACTTTCTTCACCTAGGCAAACCAACGACGCACCTTTGAGAAGAGAGGTATTAGTATTACTCATCTTCACATCTCCTTTCTTATTTTCATCTCACCACGACTAACAATACACGGAGAGTTAAAAGAAAATTGTACAAAAAAAAAGCGTTAAGTTATTTGTTCAAATAAAAAAAATAAAAGAAGAAAACATATTCGCTCCCAAAATTCCTATTTCGTCCACGCAAACAAGCACACCTTCTCCGCCTCCTCGGCTCCTCTGTTGCTCTCTCTCCTTTCCTTCTTAGGTTTCTACACGAACAATATTTTTTTTGTCTATATTATTATTCATTGTTTCGGACTTTATCTAATAAAACCATCTCTCGCTGTGTTGGCTTTATCTTTAACTGGGCATTACTGATTTTCTCTTTTGGGATTGTTTCCTGGCTCTCTGCAACCTCTTCTTCTGTGGGTCGCAGGTAATTTCGTGTTTTGTTGCTTTATGAATTTGAAGTTCTATTTTTTCTTAACTTTTATGTGATACCCACAAAAAGAATCGTACTTTTTGGTTTCTTCTTATTGGGTTTGTTATCTTTATAACGATTCTGTACATTTGAGATGGTTTGAGGGGCTTTGTTCAGTTGTGTAGTGCATATGGGCAATTGGGTTTGACTTGGGCTTGTCATCAATATTTTTTTTTATCCGAAGTTATCAATACTGTTTTTTTGTCCCTAGAAGGTAATAGAAGTTTAATTATGGTGGCGAAGAATAGTTCCTTTTGATTGTAGTGATGTGTGATGAAAGAAGAGTCTTGCAAATTTGGAACTTTTTGTTAGTTTTCCTTTACAGGGCGGGGGATTGTTGCTGTGTTTTAATTTAGAGTTTTTAGTTTTTTTTTATTTATTTACAGAGCCTTTGATTTCTTCATCGATTTTAGGAAACCTGATCGGTAACTGTTGCATTTGTTGCCTTGTACTTCATTGGTCAGTAAGTCGATTTTTCTCTGTCACTTTTAGTTCTCTTAGATTGCTTTGTTATTAGATTAGCCATTGTTTGGTTAAAGGAGAGTTAAGTGTGAGCATACGCATGGATATTATGAGGTTGTTTCAGGCAATAGGCAGGGAATTCCTGCTGCACTTAGCCAATTAGCATAGATTTGTTATTTGGTTTGAATTTGTATTGTGTACTCGTGATATTGTATGGCACTAATGATGATCAATGTCCAAGAGTACCAAAATTTCACAAATTTTTTTATCCTTAATTCTCTGAAGAATTCGTTATTGTAATTAGAGTGAATGTAGATGAGATAATGTTATAGAGTTGAATTGATGATTGTAGTTATTGCTATGTGAGATTAGTTACTTGCTTGATCTTATAAAACTTGAACCCTAGCCAAGCTCATGTTTTCAGATTGTTGTTGCAATTTTTAATTCTTATGGAAATTATACATTTATGGATTGATAAACCAAAGGCTTTGATCTAAACTTTAAGATTGGCATCAGCTGGTGAACTGTATTTAAGGTGCTTAGTTTAGGGTTAGGAAAGACTGGTCCACTTGCTCATTTTGCAACCAGCATTGTAAAATTCTGCATAGTGGCTAAGAAAACTTCTAGGGAATCAGTTGGAATACCATGGATATTTAGGACAAAAGTAAATGAAGAATTTGTTCCGAAGCACACATCTCAGTGGTTTGAGTTCGAGACATTAATTAAGAGGTCTAAGCTTGAATCTTCACTGTGATTTAGTGGGAGGATTTGTAGGAAGTGGGATATCACAGCTTGCTGTGCTGCTCAGGCTCTTCTGAATGGATAGAAAAGGAAAAACATATAAGCATCCAATGTATATGTTTGATATTGTATTTTGGAAGTGTGTGCCGCATGTATTTCTGAAAGAAACCAAGTTATTTGGCTGATTCAAGTTCTGCTGGCTAGTAGACATTGACCTAGGTTATTGGTGTTTTTCAATTTTTTTTTCATGTGATTCTATGTTATGCGATACTGATTCTCCCTAATTATTCTAAAATTCAAAGGGCTGCTTTATTTTACTGTAAAAGAGTGGACACGGAAGGGGTCTTTAGCATGGGGTTTCCACCTGTTGCAACCTTCTAACTTACACTTTTTTTTTTCTGCCAACAAGGTTGATTAAACTCTAGTGGTACTGCTTTTACAGGTTGGTGGTGGAACTGTAATTTTTGTTGCAGCAAGCAAAATTTGGTAGACTTTTTGGACTTCAACTTTTATTAATATGAGCTATTTATTGTACTCTTGGAATTTGGATCATATAGCCTATTTTGTATTTTTGCTGGTCATCAAAATGTTAAGATGCCTAAGAAATTTTTGTCCTTCCAAGCTATTCTGCTGTTTTAAATTTGGGATGATTGACTTTCTTTTTTAGTCTCTTTTTGTGAACATAGCAGTTTGTTTTTTCTTTCTTTGTTGCCCAAAAGATAGTTTGTGTTAGTGCCTCGAGACTGCTGTCAAACTACTACCTACTCTTGAGATATAAAAATCAGATGACCGAAAGTTTGGTGCAAACTTGACTTGGCTTGTTCTATGTGATTCATTCCTTTTTTTTTTCCTGCTTTTGCAGTATTTTCCATTAACCATTTATGTGGTTCGTGGAATGGACTGGTTGTTTTTGCCTGCTGCCAGGGTTTGTAAATGATGTTCTGTGAGCAGAAGGGTTCTAATGCTCTTAGCATATGTAAATGGAGATGGCGTGGTGAATCATCTTTGCCAACAGGGTTGCTTAGAGATGTGCCTCCAGAAATTGAATTATCTGATTATGGAAGAATACCAAGTCCTGGTAGTGAGAGCCCTTCAGGCCTTCTTAATGGTGAGGGCTTGAATGTGGAACCAATTGCTGATCTGGACCTTTTCTTTGAAAGGCTTTACAGTTATTATTGTGAAAAAGGGCTTTGGTGTATTATTATAAAGTGGATAGTGGAGCTACTGAGCTTATGTTTCACGATCTGTTTCTCGGGGTTTTTCTTGTTATTTGTTGATTGGAATGGTCTTCGAAATGCAAAATGTGGGATGGATGCTGTTGAGTCTGGAATGAAGCCTTGTGACCTTGCCAAAGAAGCTCTTCAACAGCACCCTTTAACTCCTCTAACTCTTTCTAAAGCTATAATTGTAGGATATTTAGCTTTGTTTTCCATCTATTGGATCTTCTGTTTCTTACGGTTCTTTGCTCAATTAAAGGATATACTTGGGATTCGTCACTTCTATAACAACAGGTTGGTTGTTTATATTATTTTAATAAAAAAAGTATGTTTTGTTTGACCTACCGTACAAATAATTTTTTTCTTCTTGAATTGGATTTCTTGGTGCTCAACTCAGCAATGTTGTTATCTCTTTACAGCCTTCATGTTACAGATAATGAAATTAAAACAATGCCCTGGGCAACAATCTTGGAAAAGGTTGTCCAATTACAAAGTTCACAGCAGCTTTGTGTGGTCAAGGATCTTTCTGCTTATGATATTGTGATGCGATTGATGCGGAAGGAGAATTACTTGATTGGAATGCTCAACAAAGGGGTTCTTGCTTTTCCAATCTCCCTATGGGTCCCAGGTGTTGGTCCAGCTGTTAGAATGGGTCCAAATGAAGCACCGCGGCGCTTAATACTTACTAAGACCCTTGAATGGACTTTAAATTGGTGCATACTGCAGAGCATGTTTGATCGGTATGCTTAGTTCTAATGAAAATTTGACTGTAGCTAATTATTTTTCTCTTGGGGATAATGCTGATCTGAATGTAGTTTTTTTTCTGCAGAAACTTCTGTCTTAGAAGGGACTTTATGTCGAATCCTAAAACACTGAAGAAAAGGCTTATGGTTGTTGGTCTTGCAATGCTTCTCCTTTCACCGTTTCTTGTCATATTTATGCTGGTCTATCTATTCCTAAGGCACGCTGAACAATTTTATAATCATCCTAGCACGGCGTCATCTCGAAGATGGTCAAATTTGTCAAAATGGATTTTTAGGGAATTCAATGAGGTGTAACTCTCTCTCTCTCTCTCTCTCTCTCTCTCTCTCTCTCTCTCACATGCACACATATACAGAGACAGTCACAGAAACACTCAAATAATAAAATTCAGGGGTGAATTTTTGAGATTTTGGCAAGGGTGTCTACCTGTTTTAGTGCTCGAAGTTTGTTCTTTTCTTTTGGTAATTCTGTTTGAGATGATAAACAACAAATCATGACAACATGAATCGATTTGATTGCTGAACATTTTCCTCAGTATAATTTATTTGTGTCTGATTTCAGATTGTGTTGAAGTTGAGGAACTTGTTATATGTTGCTAAATCAATGAAATAATGGGTGTAGCTCCACTTTTTTTTTTCTTTCTTTGGAAAGAACTTACTTATTTTGAAATCCTTACACGAGAAAAGATTTATGTCCTTATAACCGCCTTTATGTGATAAATAATGTATTTTTTCTAATTGCTGTCAAAACATATTAGCATATGCGGCCACCTATTAGAGACTTCTAATAATTGTGAGATTGTGACATATTCTGGTTTACAGGTTGATCATCTGTTCAAGCACCGGATTAATAGCAGCGTGGTGCATGCCTCAGATTATCTGAAGCAGTTCCCTTCGCCTATTATCTCCATAATTGCGAAGTTCATATCCTTTGTTTCTGGAGGTTTTGCTGCTATCCTAATCATCATTGCATTTCAGGAGGAATCTTTGCTGGAAGGCCATGTAATATATTTGTCTGTTTTATTTTCTTGGAAACATTCTACAATTGAATTATGAAATTAATTTATCTTTTTTCTCTGTTTTTTCCCCTTGTGTTCTTGCAGATATTTGGCCGCAATTTGTTCTGGTATGCTGCTGTTTTTGGAACTATAACAGCTATCAGTCGGGCTGCAGTTGCTGATGAGCTGCTGGTCCTTGAACCAGAAGCGGCCATGTCTATGGTGGTACAGCATACGCATTATATGCCAAAGCGATGGCGTGGCAAAGAACATACTGAGGCAGTCCGGATAGAGTTTGAAACCCTTTTTCAGGTAATAGCTCCAAAGTCCATACATTTTTGCGTGGCACCAAGCATTCTGTCTACCCATATGGAGAACTTTGATTTGTTTGTACGTACCCAGTTAATGTTTTCTTGGACACAGTATGCTGGAATGATGTTGCTCGAGGAGATGGCATCAATTTTTCTGACTCCTTTCTTACTTCTATTTGTGGTTCCACAGGTATGCATTTACTTTTTTTTTGCATATTACTTGATATTTATGTTGTGTATGACCTTTGGATTAAAAGTTGCTATTTTCCTTTAATTTTTTATAATAGTTTTTTCTTTTTTCTCTTTTGCAGCGGGTGGATGACATCTTACAGTTCATTGTAGATTTCACTGTTCATGTTGAGGGGGTTGGCCATGTCTGCAGGTCTGTCTGTTGTATAATGTCTGCAGTCCAGAAACCATTTATTTTGGTGCTTTAAATAGAGAACAATTATTGGCTTTGATTTCATCTTTAGTAATGTTGAGATGCAATTTTGACTTCTGCTGTATGTTGCAGCTTTAGTGCCTTCGATTTTCTCAAGCATGGCAATGGCAGTTATGCTTCCCCCTGTAATGCATCTGGAAGCCAGAGGAGTTCTCAAGGGAAGATGGAAAAATCATTTTTAAGGTTTGTTTTTAATGATGCAGCATGAAATATGTGAAGAATAATTAATTATCAGTAAACTTCCTGTGTGTTAATTAGTTACATAGTCCTGTTACCATATGACGAGTGATTTATCGAAGTTTTATTTTTCCATAAACATTGATTTATGAAATTACAGTTTCTACCAATGATTTCAATTATTTAAAGTTAGAAACAATTTTTTTAAGTGACCACATGTAAGTGTTTGTGGTGAACCATAGCTTTCGTTTGCAATTGAACAATCTACCATTTCCTCTGGCATTATAGTGTGCTCTCTCTGTGTGCCTCTTTATGAATGAGTTGCATGACCTAAAATTAGGTCTCTTAAAAGTCTTTTGTACCTTATTCTCATAGCTTATTTGTTGCAGTTTCCAGAGTAGCTATCCTTCCTGGGAGCCAAATGCTCAAGGGAAGCAATTCCTGTTAAATCTTAGAACTTTCAGGGAACAAAAGTTACAAATCCCAGGAGCTAGACATGTTTATTCTCCCCCTGGAATGTGGCAAGGAAGCCCTTATATCAGAAGCCCCCTCGATAGGCGTGCCACTTATTCAAGGGAAATGCCTCAAAATACTCCAGGCCTTCATCTGGGTTCTTTGTGGCTGATTGATGCCGAACATAAAAATCATCCATATCTACTTGATTGGTATTATACATCGCGGCCTCACACTTCAAACCCACCGACAACGAAGTTTGACGAGAGTGAGCAACATAATGCAGATTACTGGATGCCACCCAATTTCGCTCAAAATGAAGCAACATATAATGAAGAATGGGGTCATCATTATGAGGATCGAACAGCGTCTCATTTGGGTGCTTCTACATCCACTCCTTTCTTCCGGGAGAGTGTAATTCACCATCATGATATGAACAGCTCAACACAGCGGGCAAAGTCTCACTGGTGGGCTCGGAGCAGTCCATATAGTGCTAAGCCTGAGACAAGTTTCCTCGAGCCACCTGAGTTCAACCACCGTAAGGCAGATAACTACCATGATTATTTTTCAGAGAAAAGCTCAGAGGAACAAGAACAACAATTGGATTGGAGAGGTTCTTACAGGTTATCCTGGACTACGGCTTTAATGGATGACGACCTTGAAGCGGGAGGGAGCATAAGTCTACATTTTGATGACGTTTATAGCAGACCTCCCGAAACTCCACCTGCATATAGAGAGCCTCCAAGCATTTAAAAAGTTAGTTATCTGTTTAGTTTTTTCAGCATATTATAGGTTTCCAGCAATGCACTGTGAATTCTTTTATCTGTCTAAAATGGAAACTATGTATTCTTTGTTGTATATAAATTCATTGTGAGGTATAGATTCTCAAGCAGGCCTCAAATCACAACTTGGAAGGTGATAGATTACAAGCATTGTAAGCCTTCTGAAACTTTAAAAACAATCACGACTTCATTCATACATTTCAATCTCATTTCAATCTACACTTATTCATATCAAGTCTTCTTTCATTTTGTTGTGGAAAGCCAAAATTTTTGTTCGGCATCACCTTTTTCGCTAAAGATAAATTTGGAAAATTAATTTTTGAAATTTTATCTTAATTAGTAAGTCAAGATTTATAATTTTAAAATGTTATATACAAATTTTTAAAATTTAAAAATAGGTGGTATTAAAGTCTTTTTATTAGTAGTTTATTATTAAACTGTTAATAAAATATTGACATATTAAATTATTCGTTTAAAATAAAATTTTAAAAACAAAAATACCATTATTCTATTTTTATCAGTCAACGACAATTGAACCTAATTTTTCTTGCTTTGCATGGTTCTCATATAAGAAAACATAGCATTCTATACAAAAGAAGAACTGTAAACAAAATAGAAACCAAAATCAATCTAGAAACATTTCACCACCACTAATGATTGAAGCAAAAATTTATGAAGTTCTTTAAAAAGAATCAGAAAATGTAGCATTACTTGATGTTGTGTACAAAAGAAGTTGAATTGTAAATCAAAATAGAAATAAAAATCAATCCAGAAACATTCAAACGAAACCATCCAATTGGCCAAAGCCTCCTCCATCTGGCCACCACCTCCTCTCTCTCACCACCAAACCAGAAACATTCAATTCAAACCAAACATTCAAATCAAAATCAGATCTAGATATGGCAACAATCCCAAACAAAACAAAAAAAGAAGAAGCAAAATTGAAGCTTCACGTGTCCTAAACAAAAGAAAAGAAAGAAAATCAAAGACTAAACAAAAAACTCCAGAAAATCTCTTTGACACCGGCATCGCGACTGTTGCTTTCGACTTGAAATTTGTTTGGCTCGGATGTTCACAACTAACAAGAACCAAAGACTTGAAATTTGGAAAAGACCTAGAAAGCAAATCCAAACCCTCATCAGAAGCAACCATCCTCTTCAACCGAAGCTCCTCCAACCCGCGACCCGGTTTCTCACAAAAGCTTCAATCCATGGCTGAGGCTTCCCCTTCAAATTTTGGGTAGATGTACGAGTTATTGAGGTCGAACCCTTAGTGAAAATCCTAACATCAGGTCAGTGGAGGACGAAGACGAAGAGAGAGAGAGAGGAATCAGTGGTTGAGGACGACAAAGAAGACAAAGAGGTGGAAGAAAGAAGTGGGAGGGAGAGAAGAGAGAGAGAGGGTTTTGAGAGGTAGACAGAGAGATCAGAGGAGGTCAATGGAGGACGAAGACGAAGAGAGAGTGAGGAATCAGTGGATGAGGATGATGCAGAAGACGGAGAGGGTTTTTAAAGGGGGTTAGTTTCGTAAACTTCTATTTTCGTTAACTCCGTCACTTAACTAACTTTTTATTTCCTAAAATATAAAAATTATCCTATTAATTAAGATAAACTTGAAATACTCAAAAATTAATTTTCTTAAATTATTGGCTTGATTGGTTTTTGGAAAGAATGGTTGTTTCCCTGCGCTTGGTTTGCTTGGTTCCTTCTCTATTTATAATATATTTGACGAATGACTTTGATAATGACCAAAAATCATATGTAAGGTAATCATATAAATAAATGCATACTGGCAGAAGAGTTTTATTTTTAAGGGCAAAAACAGATTTTCATCTTTTCTGTTAAGAATAATTAAAGGTGTTTAAGGTGAGGGAGCCAAATGGCTATTTCTAAACAAATAGGTACTAAATGAAAAAAAAAACCATGAAACCTCAAGGTACAGTTGGGTAATTTTCCCATTAAATCAACCTCTCTTCTCATACCTGCCCTCGCTAAACATGACCATTCTAGAATCGGACAGGTCCAAATCGGAATAGGAACTAGAACCACCTAAACCGCCCAAACTCAGTTCGGTTCTGGTTCAAAGTACTCCCAAACCGTTGAACCGCTGGGTAATTTGCGATTTGAACTGACGGGTTGAACCGCCAGTCAACCTTTTTAAACCAGCAGCTTTAACCTGAACCAGGGGTTCAACCTTCCTAAACCAGATGTTAACTTTTAAACTAGCTGTTTTAACCCTTCTAAACCAAAAAATTTAATCGGAATCAATGGTTCAACCTTCCTAAACCAGCGGTTTTAACATTATTCTAAAAAAAAATTATTTTTTTTGGAACTGGACCGAACTAGAATTGCCGACCGAACTGTATTAAACCGAAATTGGACTAGAACAGGAACTAAACTACCCAAAATTGCCTTTGGACGGTTTGGTTCCGATTCATGATTTCTTTGAACTTGAACTGCCGGTTCATAAACCAGAATCGGCGGTTCATGAATCGTGGCCATAACAAGCCCTCACTGTGTAAAAGAGAGAACTAACTAAAGAAACACCACAAGGGTTTAAGATCATTGTAAAGAAACAACCTTGCAAACAAACCCATCAAAACCCATTGTAAAAAGAGCTATAGTTTCGATTCTCTTGTACCTCTCTCACCGTCAACCTAAACAATTAACCCTCTTCTTTACAGATATTACATTTCTGACCCCACTCCTCCTCTCTCTAACCTTCAGTCCTACACCAAAATTGACGTTGTACTCCTTGTACAACCATTATTAGAGTAGGAGTTCGATTTTGTGCTAAATAGATTTATTAGTTCAAGTAGGGTTTATATTATATACAGTGAGTATAGATATGAGAGTCTCAGTGTAAGCATATCAGAGAATAAGAGATTGAAAATTAATAAAATTTGAGAGAGTTTGATGCATACATCTAGTATCAGAGCCGAAAAGCTAAAGGGCTGTTTAGTTGAAAAAATTTCCCATTGTTTTCTAGAAACTAGAAAGATGAAAAATTAATAAACATATTTTCTAAATGTTTTCAATTTTCAAAAAATAGAAACAAAACAAAAAATAAAAAATTGAAAACTATTTTTAAATTAAATATAGTCTAAATTTGTGTTGAAAAAAAAAACCAAATTTGAGAGTTAAAGAAAAACAAAGGATATAACCAGATTGGTTCACTCGGACTTGACCCGACCCTGCTCTTAAACCGTGCAAGGAGTCATCGCTGCCTCCAACTGATTTATATGTCGTCGCCAGATTCGAAAGCAGAGGAGGCGTTAGGGTTTCAAACCCGTTTAATTACAAAGAAAATTTATTCTTGTTTGTTGTTTGGTGTCAAGGCAAGTGACACAATGAAAACTATATAAATCAAGAGATAAAACTGAATCTGTTGATTCACACATGAATGTTAGAAATCATTCTTCTATAATCCTATTGATTCAATGAATACAAAAAAAATAGGCATCTAAAACTCAAAAATCTGGAAAAAAATATCAAGAAATATTATTGTTCATCAAAACTAAATGAAAATTCGGCCAAAGAAATGTTTTAAGATAGAAACTCCAACCCTAATACGAAAAAGATGAAAAAACTACACTAAAATGTTCCGGGCCTCCGAAAAAACACTAGAAAGCATTTTTTGGGCCTAAAACCGTTTATTGGTAAATCTTGTAGTAGGTTGTATAGTTCTAAACAAGCTTCAATTTGATGCCTTATGTGTCCTATAACTCATATCGGATCAAAAGTTATAGCCTTTTGAAGTTATGATGTGCGATGTAGCCCTCTTTTCTGAATCCAAGTCCTTCATGAACTGCAAAGCCCATTGGACGACATCAGCAAGTTATCCCTATTTTGAATAAGGTCTGAAGTAGAATACTTTAGAACAAGTTTATCTCTATTCTAACTTGAGAATGACCAACAATATACAATATGTCTCATATCCAGTTTTCAAATTTGATGGTAAATCAGAATTTTGACCTTCAAATGGAATTCTTTCTAAAGCGCCTTAGAATTTGGGATGTTGTAGAGAGAAAGTATAATGAACTGAAAGCTGGAGCTGCTTTAACTGTAGAATAAGTATGCGCCCAAAAACAAAATAATCAAGCACTATATTACCGATTTTAATTAAATGTTTTTCAAAAGATTATTGATTCTTGTCAAGCAAAAGAATCTTGAAAAACTTTATTGATTTTATCAAGGTGTTGAAAAGGTAAGGAATGTGCAATTGCAAAAATTGAGAAGAGATTTCGTGTTGCATCAATAGGAGAAAAAATACAGTGTGATAGATTATTGCGGAAGAGTACAAAAATTACCCAATGACATGAAAGTCAATTGTGAGACAATTACATAATTGAAGATTGTAGAGAAAATTCTTTGCACTTTGCTCGACATAATTGATTACAGGGTTGCTACAATTGAAGAGTCTTGAGATCTTAGCACAATGACAGTTGATGATTTGTAAGCAATATTGGAAGCTCATGAACAAAAATTGAATGAAAGGAAAACCACTACCATAGGGCAAGCATTAAAGGCTCAAGTTAACTTGAAGAAAGGTAAGGACATTGAAAACGAAAGAGAGTTTAGCATAAGAGGTGGATTTCTAGATGTGGAGGAAGAGATCGAGGTTGAGGTGGACAAGGAAACCCAAGGCAAAAGGCAGATAGTGAAAAGATCACTCAAATATTGAATGTCACAAATGCCACAAAAATAGACACTTCCAATGTGAATACGAATGAGATATTCAGTGCTAAAACTGCAAGAAATATGAACACTATAATAATGACTATCGAAATAAGTAAACCAAAAAGCAGAATTATGCTAAAGTTGCTAAGCATGAGGATGGTACCATTGAGACTTTACTGTTGATTACTAGTGCAATAATTGGAGAGGATGACAACCAATGAGTATTAGGTACTAGTTACGACAATCATCTTAGTGGAAATAAAGACTTGTTCTTAGAGCTTGACTAGAATTATTAAGGCAGTGTGAACTTTGGTGACAACATAAAGATTCTTGTTTTGGGCAAATGTAAGATTGAGATTAGATTGAATGATTGTTCTTTAAATTTCATATTTGATGTGCTTTATGCTCCTAGTATTTGTCAAAATTTGTTGAGTGTTGGTCAACTTGCTAAAAAGAGTTATGACTTGCACTTTAATAAAGAAGGTTGCCTTATTAGCAATGTGAAAAAAGGAGTTATGGCACAAACTAAAATGATTAACAACAGTTTATTTTGTATGGCTATGAAACATGATAATCAATCTTTATGTAACTCTATAATTGTTGATGACAATTGGTTGTGACATATGTGTCTTGGGCACTTGAATTTTGGAAGCATAAAATTTTTAGCTAATCGTCAATTGGTTTTTGGTATGCCATATATTAAGATTTCTAATCATGTTTGCGAGACTTGTGTTTGACAAAGAAATATAAAGGTCCTTTTCTTAAAGGATAAGCATAAAGAGCTCAAAGACCACTTGAATTGGTGCATTCATATTTGTGCTTTGTGGAGGTTCGTTCTAATAGTGGCAATAAGTACTTCGTTACTTTTATTAATGATTTTCGTAGAAGAAGTTGGATTTATTTTTTGAAGCATAAATATGACATTTGCTGTCACGACCCATTCTCGGGACTATGACCGGCGTACGAGGTGAACCGTCTATGTGAGCCCGGCCCATCCCGCACAAGCCTCAAAGAACAGAACATTTATCCAAATATCATATTTAAAAGAAATATGAAAAACAAATAAAAGTATAATATTTGTTTATTAAAAACAAAACATACATAATATTAAGTGCGGAAATTATTTCAAATTAAAACATTTGAAATATAAAAAACATAAACAAATCCCACAGGAATCCGGTGTGGAGCATCTAACAAATCATACAAATAGG
>CAODLS010305400.1:0-33758 GCA_948243855.1 Flueggea neowawraea
CTCCTTAAAAGGCAAAAAATATAATAATTCATTATAGCAAACAATGTTATACTTGGCTGTATTTAGCCCTATCAGGAGTGTCTCCTTCCTTAGGGCCAACGATGACAGATGCAGCATTAATAACTTTCTTCACTCCTTTGAAGTACTGGGGGCCCAAAGTGCTCTCCTTGGTAATATCTCCAATAACCTGAGAGCTCATAAAAGCAAAGTGGCAATCATAGAGCAAAATGGATAGAAGAAAAATTATCCTTCTATTGAAACATTCAGCAATTAAACTTGCAATCAGTAATTTTTATTAAGATAAGCAAGCTCAGAAATTGATTTATAAGGATACATTTTAAATTGAGGTTACGAGTTTAAGTGGAACACGGGTAACAATCAACATGCATCAATTAAAAGGGAAATGGATTACCAAGTCAATATCAGGGCCTAACAATTTTCGCGCCTTCTCTTCATTCCTCACCTATAGCAAAAACCAAAACAAGATAAAGCAAACATGCCATGCAATCAAACACACTTAAACCAATTAAAGAGCATAAAACCGACCAATGCTCGAACCGGCATTCCTTCCTTTCGCAAGATATCAACAACCCTTTTGCCAACACCGCCAGTAGCACCAGCCACCAATACAATTCCAGAGCTTTCCATCCCCTTCTCCGTTTCGCTACTACCGGAGAGTTTCTCAACCACGAAAGAAAGCAACTTCACAAATAGCAACAAGCCAAAATTACTACCCAATACTCTAAAATCACTAAAGTTTCCAATTTTAACAACAAAAAGGATAGAAAGAAGGAGCAATGTGTAGAACCTTAGCAGGAGAAGGAGGTCCGTTGAAGAAATATAGAGTTTTAAAAAATCTTCCAAAATCCCAACCTTGTCTTCCAGATTCTGCTGCTACTACAACAGTTCCTCTATGTGGTCTTGGAGTAGTGGTTATTGACAGTTTGTGTAGATATTGAAGTCTGTTATTACTAGTTTGAAGAAATGGTTTAGGAAGTGGTGATGGAAAACCCTGCAAATATTTTTTATCCAAAAAGTGAAAAACTTTCTGAAAATTAAAAATTTTGTGTCAAGTTAATAAGATTATGCACGTACCCGGAGATGGAGAATGGAAGAAGTGTAGGGTGATTGCAGTTTTGTAGAACAATAACACTCCATTGCTGCTACTCTCTCGTTGATCGTTAAGGTGAGCGATGAAGGTCCATGAAGATTTAATTAATTATTTATTTACGGTAAGAATGCATCCGTCGTTGTTGTCGTTGATTATGTTTTGTATTTACGTGGCTTAATACTGGCCACACACGTAAGCACATTCCTGATTCTTCAACTGCCACTTCCGGAAGCTAAAAGTGCTTCTTAGAAGAAAAGCGACGGGTTCGACATGTCGTTGGAATCGAGGTTCACCAAAGTATGAGATAAAATGCCAGATAAGAGTCGATTTGTGTTGGACTTCAACCACACAATCAAACTCACAAAAAAACTAAATAAAAAAAAAATAAAAGAATAATACATGAAATTTTTAATAGGATTTGGTCTTTTAATATACCTAAATTTACAAATTTTATTAAAATAAATATTACAATTTTTAGATGGATAAAATTATAAAAATTATCACTACTCTCACAAACTTAAGCATACTCTCTCTAATTAATTAGTCTAAGATTTGTGATACCAAACACATGAGGTTCAAAGCCTATTTATAGAGGTGAAACTCATTCATCATCCTACAATTAAGTGATGTAGGACAAATTTTTTTTCCAAACTCACTCCTAACCAATGTGGAATTCACTCCAAACCCTCTCCTACTTGATGTGGGATTTGAAGAGTTATCCCAATAAATCATTCATTTATCTAAATCCCCACATATCTCGACAGTTTCAAAAAATTGAACTCTATCTAGAGTTTTCGTCTTTTTCGTTTTGCTCATTTCATTGTTAATAAAACACCCATCAAAATAATAAATATTTTTTTCCCTTCTTTCTTCCTTGCAATACCAAGTTGTCGTCACCTTTAAATACCTTACATAAATCTTCATCACCAATATATTTGTACCTACGATATGCCAATTCACTTAAAGAAATTATATTGGCTTTTGTAGTAGGCACAAATTTCACATCAGCAAGTGTTTTGGTAACACCATTATGGAGCTTTAAGCGAACTCTTCCAATGCCTTCGATCTTCAACATTTGTTTGCTCACAGTATGGACGTAGTCAAAATCTTCTTCTTTCTGCAAAGTGTCAAAACAAGCTCGATCTCTACAAATATGTATATCAGCAGCAAAATCTAATACCCAACTAGAATGATCTTCAACAAGATCATTAGCAGCAGTCAACAATACCTCATTATAATCTTCAACCATAGTAATTGACGAATGACCAACTTTCTGCTTACCTTTCATCATTCATTGCAGACTCTTCAAGTCTTGCTTAAACTGTAGGCAGCGAGATTGCATGTGATCAGTTTCTCCACAATAATAGCACTCAACAGTACTCATGTCTCTCGATTGAGATCTCGATCTTCCACTATGGGTACCCTTTCTGCTATTCCTCCTTCTTTCGTCACTTCCTGCAGCTATCAATATTTGAGGATCACCACCATCTTCCCTCATCATCCTATCATTCTCTTTCAAGACTGTCATCACATCATTTAATTGCAAAGTGTTTTTCCCTACTAACATCGTTTGTGCCAATGGCTTAAAAGATTTAGGCAATGATGCTAACAAAAGCAATGATTGCTCTTCCTCCTCAATTTTCTCATCCAAATTCAATAGCTGACAAACTAACTGATTAAAATTATTAATGTGGTCATATATATTTTCACCTTCATCCATTCTCAGAGTATACAAATCCATCTCCAGACACAATCGATTAGTCAACGACTTCGACAAATAGTGCTCTCCAACTTCTTCCACAAAACATTAGGAGATGTCTCCTTCAATGCAGTTATTTTGATTTAGGAAGCAAGTGCTAACCTGATAATGCTGACAGTTTTCCTCTAAATCGTACTCCAGTCTCCATCTTTCACATCGCTAGGTTTTTCATCCTCCAAAGCGATTTCAAGACCCTGCTGCACCTAATAGTCTTGAATCGTGCTCTGTCATAGCGTGAAAATACTTTTTTCATCAAACAATGGAACCTCGTACTTCAATGTCGTAGTCGACATCTTATTTGCAACTCTGCTTCTACTTTTTCTCTATTCTCTTCCCTTGAACGAGCATTTATCTCTGATACCACTTGTTAGGGCCTAAACACAAAATCAAACTCACACAAGAAAATAAAAAATAGAGAAAAAGAGAAGAACAACACACAAAATTTTTAATGTGGTTCGATCTCTCAATAGACCTACGTCCACGAACTTCACTAAAATAAGTATTACAATTTTTGGACAAACAAAATTGTACAAACTCTCTCCACTCTCACAAATTCAAGCTCACTCTCTCTAATTAGTTAGCCTAAGATTTGTGATACCAAACACATGAGGTTCAAGTACTATTTATCGGGGTGAGACCCATTCCTCATCCTACAACTAAGTGACGTGGGACAAACACTTTTTTCAAACTCACTCCTAACCAATGTGAGATTCATTCCAAACCCTCTCATATTTGATGTGGGATTTAGGGAGTTATCCCAACAATTTTCATTAACGGCGATTTTGGATTGTTTTCTAGAAAACAGGATACATGGAGACATGTGAAACTTGATTACACGTAAGAAGAGATTCTCTTTGCCATCTTTTGCTATTGTCTGTTAGCTAATTTGCTTGATAAAATGCAAATGTTGTGTCTTGGTTGTTCCTGGTTTTAGTAAACTGATGAATTCTGCTGTATACCCTTTTTGGTTTGTGTAATGTGTGTTATTTTCGTGCTTTAGATCCTCATCTTATTTACAGGTTCAAGTTTCCGATTTTGAAATTATCAAAAAAAAAATCTGAATTTGAAAGTTCAGTTCTTGTTTCTCTAAATTAATTCAATCAAATTTATGATAATTCCAAGAAAAAACGAAGTAATTTGACTGACTTGTCAATGTTGGTTGAGATTGAATCATAATATCAAATAAATAAAAGAAACGGTCTTTGTGCTGCGAATGATTCTCTTGTTTCTTCATTTAAGTGGATCAGTTTCTGCATAAAATTTGTTTTCTTTCACAGATATATACTACATTGGTCTCTTCTCCAAGGGTATGGCTTTTTTGCCTGTATCTCACTACTTATTGCTATTTTATTGAGTTTTTGTTCTTTCACTTTTTTGCCCTTTCCTCAGTTTTTCATCTTTCTGCCAACTCCTTATTTATTCCATCAAACAATAATCATTTTTCTGACAAAGTCCACTTTTCAGATGGCTCGGTTGCATGTTTTATGCTTCTAAATGATGTCAAGGACTCACCTTTTTTAGGATGATTCATGCAACTTATCTATTGTCTATGTACTGACACACCAAGGGCCGATAGTTGCGGATGCACCTCCTCTTGTTAGTTGTTATGTGGTCAGCTAACCGGGATGTTCCTGTTAAACAAAATGCGACTCTGAGTGTCTCACCAGCTGAAGGAGTAGTCTTAGCTGATGTAAATGGTTCCACTGTTTGGAGGACTCATGTGAATGCAAATTCTGTTTCAGGAAGGAGCATGAGTGAACAAGGAATTTGGTTCTGCTTAATCGTTCCTGTGAAGCAGTGTGGCAGTCCTTTGACTATCCCACAGACACCCTTGTAGCTGGCCAAAGGATGAAGAATGGTCACTGACTCGCTTCAAGTATTTCTTCTGTAAATTTGAGCACTGGTCCATTCCTTTTTTTCTTGATTTTGACATGGGCGTATAGATGGAGACAGACCCACTATGTATATGCTTTATTCTCCGCATCTGATGTTGTTTATGTCCTGTTTCAGCTCAGGTTAGAATTTATGGCTAGGATTTGGTATATGGTTGGCAAGTAGTTTACATTTTTCTACTTGGTTACGATAAGTGTGACTTCCCTCCTAAGTGTGGTAGATATGGCGTCTGCCAACAAGGGCAGTGCACCTGTCCTGCTTCAGCTGACAACAAGAGCCACTTCAAACCTGTGGATGACCAGTCTCTAAGTCTTGGCTGTCAACTAACACCGTAACAGTGCAGTTCAACTTAGATTAGTATGAACTTGTACACTTCAGACCTTTTTCCTATTTTAGTTATTTTGACCCCAAGTGTGGCAATCGATGACCTGCAAGATGAAGAAAGCTGCAAGCAAGCCTGTCTAAGAGAACCTTCTTGCAAAGCTTCCTTCTTTGTGTTTGACAGGCACAATTCAAGAGAGTTTTGTCTTTTGCTTCAGATATTCTCTCAATGATTGGAGAACCTTTGCCTTAAAGGTTCTACACAACAGTTTTACACATTAAGTTTCCAACTGTATCTTCTCCGGAAGTTTGGACCTTCTCGTCTTGTTTCTACAGCATAAATAACTCTAGCAAGTTTTGTGACCTGCGCATTAGTCCTTGCAGCATTCTGCTTATTGCTTCTGAGAATGAAGAGACTTTGGACCAGGACATGAGGACTACATAAATCTAGTATCTGATAGGATCAACTAGGCAACAACTGAAGAATGATATCAAAGAAGGAATAGACCACTAAAAATGGATTGATTGTAATGAAAATAAAAAAGATAACAATAACAAAAATGACTGATAGGAATTGTAGAGCCTTTCTCTCTCCTAAGCCAAAAGGCCAAAATCAATAACCAAACACTCAGACTAATTCTTCCCTTCCTTACTCTACTCTCTCACATCCCTTATATACTACTCATAGGTTAACTAACTATGCCTCCTCACCAATCAAGAGCATAATTGCACTAATACAAACACTAATAACTGCCTTAGACTAATATTACTCCTCCCTACCTATCATTCCTTCCCCCTTAAAGAACCACCTTGTCCTCAAGGTGGGTCCCAAACAAACCCTTGCAACAAATGGCTCTCATTGCTATGCAACAAATGGACGGCTCCTCGTTTCAGCTCAGGAACTGATCCTTCTTCCTTTAGCTTAGTATCGAGAACCCATATGATAGCCAGATCATTGTCCAAGGTCTCCTCCCTTCCCTTTGCCTCTTCTGCCTTCCTCATGTACTCATCTTTTATGAATTCTTTCTCATTTAATGCAGCCTTAAAAGAGGACACTCGTTGTTTCTTTGCCTGCAGTTCCATCTTAAAAACCCTTGGATGAAGATCCTATGCTTCAATTTCACCAAATTGCATCCTTAATATATCATTTCTACTGCCAGAGAATCTCTCCTTCCTACCCTGCCCTCCTTCATCACCATACTTACAGCAAACACCATTAGCAGTTTGAACGCCCTCACTTGCCAATTTTTTAAGTACGATTGAGGCAGCGACTTCGTTTCCATAAGAAGTTTCTTTAGCCAATTTCTGCTTGTGCACGCACTTCGCTAGGAAATGAACTTGTCCTATTTTTACCCTTTCATTCTCAATCTCTCGTGACTATGCTTTCTTTTTCAGCTCAACAAGAAAGTCTTCACGCACATCATGCTCAGAAGCTAGAGATGATTTATTGTCAGAAAATGAAGCTGATTGTTGTTCTAAAAGGTTTACCTTCTTATGCCATCCTTTGATTTCAGCACAATTATTTTGAAGCTGCTCCTGAAAAACGACGGTTGTTTGCTGCCTTTTTCTCCAGCTCAAAAACTATGACATGACAGTTAATCATTAATCTCATGACCAACTTCTGTAAATCAAGTGGGAGGTAGTAATTGAATCCTCAACATGCCCATTAATGTCTTGTTCCAGATTTCTCATTTTCCAACCCAAGACCACTTGTAAATAATTAGTTGCAAAAACCCTTTGTGCTCCAACCTTCCTGATAACTTTCCGGATAAGATTGTTGAAGTTAAGAAAGAAAACGCAACCTTCCCATCACCCGTGTTGGTCCACTCCATCCGCAAGGACTCTACACATTCTTCTGTAATATAACCGAAGAACAGGAAGGTAAAGGTTCTAGATGTGCCAATAAGAATTCGCATGTACCTGTCTTCACTGATCAGGAATGAAATTGCTCCACTCTCAACCAAACTATGTTTTAGATCTTTGCTGTTTTTTCGTAAAGCCCCTTCGCAAGAAATTGATTGTAAGAGCTCAGGTAGTTCCGCAGCACGTTTGTTTCGCCACCCACTTGAAGTCTTTGCATTGATTAAATTCCATTGATAACCCAAAACCCATTGTTCTCTCAACCCAATTAATATACCTGGGTCAAATAAGGCCCATTGACAGCCCACTCACCATTTATCTGAAAATAACTCACATCAAATGTATTTCCTTCTTTCAGCCCAGCAACCTTCCAAGCCCGTTATCTACCTAACACATCATTTGGGTCCCATTGGTGGCCCAACAACCCATAACCCAAATTTGCAACTACAGCCCATTTAATACATCTTTCAGCTTGGAGCCCATCATCAACCCTAATTAAATCTGCTTCTTCTTCTTCTTCTTCTTCTTCCAGAACTACCCTCCTAAACACGTTCTTCCTCGGGTCCAAGGCCGTCGCCGAACACTCCAAACTCGCACCATGCTCCGCCATCTCTGAATCAGCTCATTCTCCATCAAGCACCTCCACTCTCTCTCCGCTCTTCGCTATGAAGACAAGTTTATCGTCTCCCGCTTCATCCACCGCCTCAATTACCACTCCGTTGGCTGCCACAAACAGAGACAGATTGTCTCCTTCACCGGTCGGTAACTCGAGCTTCTGGTGCGGGAGTTTCTTGCTCCAACGATGGTTCCAACACTCCCTGAGCATCCTCTGTAACCTCCTCCTTTAAGGTCCCAATTAAATCCGACTGAACCGACCATATTTTGCTTGCCTCGAAGATGAGTTGCCGAGCCGCCGCTGGATCTGTGGCACGCAGTTCAAGACCTTGATTAAATTTTCTTGTTTGTTGCAACATCAAAACCAACTTTGCTCTCATCTCTATAAGTTGCCTTGTCATCTCTGATATGGAACCGTCTCCTTCCATGTTTCCCCCGGAGTCTGTTTGCTCTGATACCAAATTGATAGATCAACTAGGCAACAACTGAAGAATGATATCAAAAAAGGAATAGACCACTAAAAATGGATTGATTATATTGAAAATAAGAAGATAACAATAACAAAAATGACTAATAGGAATTCTAGAGCCTCTCTCTCTCCTGAGCCAAAAGGCCAAAACCAATAATCAAACACTCAGACTAATTCTTCCCTTCCTTACTCTACTCCCTCACATCCCTTATATAGTACTCATAGGTTAACTAACTATGCCTCCTCACCAATCAAGAGCATAATTGCACTAATACAAACACTAATACAAATACTAATAACTGCCTTAGACTAATATTACTTCTCCCTATCTATTAGTATCAGAAACTTTGATCAGATTCTCTTACAGAGAGCTCTGTGTAGCGACAGGAAAATTCTCTGAGAGGGTGGGGAGAGGAGGATTCAGGGTGCCGAGGTGGTGTTCAAGGGTGTCTTGACTGAAGGCACACTTGTTGCCGTTAAGTGGCTTGAGAATACTGGGCAGGGAGCAAATGAGTTTCTGCTGAAGTAAACACAATAGGTACCTACACCACATTGATTTGGTCGGACTAATCGGTTTTTGTGATGATCATAAGCACAGAATGTTGGTTTATGAATTCATGAGCAATGGCTCCTTGAACAAGTGGATTTTGAACATGAACAAAAATGTTTCTCTGGAGTGGAGAACGATAAAGAAGATTGTTCTAGATATATCAAAAGGCTTGGCTTATCTCACGGGAATGCGGACAGAGAATTGCACATTTGGATGTGAAGCCCATAACGTTCTTCTTGATGACAACTTCAATGCAAAACTTTCTGATTTTGGAATGTCGAAGCTAATTAGTGGAGATGAGAGCGAGGTGAGAACTCATATTCGAGGAACTCTCGGATACATTTACAGTTTTGGAATTGTGCTCCTGGAAGTAGTCACTGGAAGGAAAAGTTTGGACTACTCTCAACCTGATTCTGAAGTTCATTTGCTGCATTTCTTGCAAAAGAAGTATGTCGCATCAGTTCATGGACATTGTTGACACTGGATATGAAGATTCGGAGCTAAATAAAGAGGAAGTCATTTAAATCATAAATCTTGTTATGTGGTGCCTCGATACTGACTATATAGAAAGAGGCCCACCATGTCTTCTGCAGTGAAGATTTTTTAGGGCAGCATGGAGTTGGAAGACAGCATTAGTTGCAGTTTTCCCTCTTTTCTAACATGCAAATTCTGGTGTTCCGTATATAAGTGGCCATGTCTAGCTTAAACTATTTCAGGATTCGGCTCTTCAGATTGCAGCCTTGTATACTTGCAATACCTCAGGAATTTGAAAATGTCTTGGTGTCCAGCGGCATCAGATCGGTATGTGTAGGTGTTTACTTGGGCTGATATCTCTATAATCAGATTATTCATAGCCAAGGGCCCTCCTGGGTTTTGCAAGAGTTAACTTGTGACTCCAAAATCCAGACTTTCTTGTTCAGTTGGGCTATGCATCTTATTTTCCAAACGGAAAAATCACTCTTTTATAACAAAATAAAATACCGATTTTATAAAATAGTATTTCAAAAATATAAAGTTTGCAAAATGACAAAAAAAAAATTTGAAAAATGCTATTTTCACAAAAAATCGTGATATTTTTCGAGAAACTATTTTTTTCCAAAAAAATGAATTTCAGTAAACAAATTATTTAATTTTTCAAAAGTTCTCCAAAGGTGTCTCAAAGTTTCCAAAAGAAAATTTATAATTTTTTTTATAAAAAATTAATTTAATTCAAAAGATCTCAAAAGAAGTTCAAATTTGATAAATTTTTTTTATAAAATTTTGATTCAATAAATTTTTTTGTATAATATTTTTTAATTAATCTCTCTCTCTCTCTCTCTCTCTCTCTCTCTCTCTCTCTCTCTCTCTCTCTCTCTCTCTCTATATATATATATATATATATATATATATATATATACGAATTTTAATTTATTTAATGATAATTAATTTGGCATCCAAAAGTTTACAGATGTCTCCAAAAGTCTACAAAAGGCATTTAAATGTAATCACCCTTCACAAAATCAATCAAACTCAACGAAAATCAACAAAACTTAAAAAAATCAACTTGCACAAATGTTTAAAAGTGTTTAAGTCACATGAACAAACAATAAAAAAGGGGGGAAAATTAAAACTTAGAACACTTTCGTAATTTGCTAAAAGCTGAAACATAACAAGCAGGAGCTAAGGTTTTCCAACTCTAGCTGCCGACCCCCAACAGTTTACCACTTTGATGTCGGGAATGAGAAAGAGAGAAGTATGATCCTCCCGCAGCCATCAACAAGAACGAGAGAGGGCCAAGCTGAGGAGGAGAGAGAGACAAGCGAAGGCGGACAAAATGCGAATAGAGAGAGAAAATGAGGTCGAGACGATGCAAAGAGAGAGAAGCAACGAGGACAAAGGAGCGACGAAGAGAGAGAACATGGGTGTGAGACCAGAGGGGAGAGAGAGAGAGAGGAAGAGAAGCGGAGGAAGAGAAAGAGGAGGGAGCATGGCAGACGGGAGAGTTAGGGTTTCGATAGAGAAAGGGAAGAGAGGGCCGATGGAGAAGAGAGAGAGAGAGGGAAAGAGAGAGAACAAAGAGTCTGGTCTAGGAGAGAGAAAATGGAGCGAAAATGAGAGGAGAAACGTGAATTTTTGACATTATATACCTAACAGATCTGCCATTCTTCAAAATACATTTCGAAAATGTAGCATTTGTGAACAATAGTTTGAACATGTTTTCATTTGTAAAAATTGAAATTGTGTGGGCCAAATTATCAAATTCGGTACTTTATTTGTGGCACGTAATATAATTAACTCTTTTCCAAAACCCCTCTTCGCCACTGCTAATAAGTTTGAACTAATTAATTATTTCACCCCTTGAAACTTAAAAGGACCAAAGTCTCATCCACTGAATGTAAAAATATATGATATTGTTCATTTTCCAAAATGTTAGATGTGAATAGCATGCCGTAAAAATTTCTGAACAAATCTGCAATTTTTATGCTGAAAAAGATTTAAGCCACCAAATTGGACCTTAAAAAAAGTTATCAAAAAGACACTAACATTCTTCCTAAAAAATACGTTCTAACATTCACCTACGCAAATCTTCCATTTCCATTACCAAAAAACTGCTTCAAATTTCCAAATTAAAAAAAAATCATTTATTAATATATCCTACACAAATATATTGAAAATGAATGATCAGAGGCAAATTTAATTACCACTCATTTATCCACAACCTAGTAAGTGCAATAAACATTTTTATACTTCAATCAACGAAAAATTAACCAGCACATAATTTGATTACACGCATTAATATAATTTTATGAAGTTTGTGTGTATGATGCATTGGCTACCGATAGTTCCTGTCAAAGGGCAGACACTTGAGGAGTAGACATAGATGAATAATTTAGGGGTCGTTTGTAGACATTAACTCCAACAAGTTCATCTTTATTGCATATACCAACTTCATGCCGACAACATCGGCATTCTTGCACATACATTCTGACCTCACTACGCAGAAGTTCGAACATTTTTCCACACCACTCCCTTCTAGGCAATTTCTATTTCTATATTCTGGTGTAAATAAGTCAACAATGTCGACAATTGATCATGTGATGAAGAAATATCTTGTGAAGACTAGCTAGTCATGCATGGCAGATCTGATCCCGTACCACCCTCTAGTTTTCTAAGCGATGACAAGTTTATATCACAAGTGACTCCAATCATTATATTTTTATTCCAATTTTTGTAATTCAATGTTCGCATAACAAAATTATTCTTTTAATGCACTCAAAGTAAATAAATTGTATATCACTTAAAATTAGTTCAAGTAGTTAGGTGTATAAGATGTGAAGACTTCAATCTTACTGAAATGTAAAAAAGAGTTATTTTCTTTCTTTTTTTTATCAATTATTTTCAGAACTTCGAATTTAAGACAGACGTGTTTCTTTCATTTCTTCAATCTTTGAAAGGAGAAAGCAAAATTCTAAAACGTAAGCAACATGGGTTGCTGAAAATCTATTCAGACGACCTTGGAAATACACGTTGATCAAAGAAAAAGAATAGATCGACTATAATATTTAGGGCCTATTTAGTTTAGAGAATTTTCTAAAAATTTTCAAAATAAAAACATAAAATTAGAAAATTTGTTCAAAAATAGTACATTATATGGGAACGCATCTTACAAATATTATCTAGTTTTTAAAAAACAAATTCTTAATCGGAAACAAAAAACTGAAAATAAAAATACTTTTTCAAATTAAAGAGAACCTTATACTATGTTTAGTTGAAAATAATTTTTGTTAACGAAACATGCTCTTAATGTTTCTTTTTTACAAGAATAAATCATGAAATATTGGCGTTTTCCCAATTCGTATAGAAATCACATTTTGAGGGTTGTTATTGACTTTCACATGCTAAGAAATAAAAAGTTGCCACTTCGAGCTTAAATAAAATAATGTATTGATTTTATTTTGTGCGACCGTGCATGTTCATCGTGGATAGATGATCGTTTACAGAAAATTTTAGCAATGTCCACAATTACTGATCTTAAGTCTACTTTCTGTTTAAGCAGTTGTCAAAAAAACCCTATTCTCCTTTTTTTTTTTAACTTTTCTTCTATTTTGTAATGACGTCTATTTTTCTTTAATAAAAAGGGATGATTTTTGCCATTTTTTTTGCCTCAAATCACCATTTAACACATCTTTTTATCAATTTCTCTTCTACAATAAGTGAGTTTTTTACACAGATCTATATCATTTTTTATTTTTGTGATTTCGTCGTCTTATTGCAACGTTTGGTTTTTATCGTATTTGTTGTGAAGTTTTGTCTTTTCTAGGCGATTCAAGATTTCAGACAATTAATACATTCAATTCGGTAGAGTTACAAGTCATATATGATGTCAGTATATTGCAAATCGTGAGTCATAGGTATTCAAGTCACTATAGTATTTTCAGATGTGTAGGCTTTAAGCTGATTTATTATGTTTTTAACATCGATGTCATGAATTTTTTTACTGTTTCATCCGCTATAGTTTTTAACGAATTTGAATCTATGATGTAGTGCTTGAATGAATGAAATTATCTTTTATTGTCAAAAAAAGTCTACTTTCTGTTTCTATGATTTTCATATAAAAATAAAATAAAATAAAATATCCTCTCTCTCCCTTAATTTACTCTGATGAGTTTTATCTTATAATTAACAATAAAATAAACTAAAATTTTCTTGTATCAACTCAATCCTGTATTTTTTAAAAAATATTTATTACTCTCTTAGTTATTGCAGTGACTCAAGCTAAGCGTGAGAATGCTGTGATTGTTGATAGTTCATCTGTTATAGTGGATTTTTTTAATTATTTATACACTAAATAATTAAGGAACTAAAAAAAGTCAAATAGTAATTAAACTCAAAAAAGTCAAATGATTAAGTAGTCTTAGTATAACTAACTATACTTCTTTATCATATATAATATCATGAATTATCCAATAATTAATTATTTAGGTCAGTTGCTCCATGTTATTTGACCACATAATAGTTTAATCCAAGATCTTTAATTATAAATATGTTTATAGTTTACTTGCTAGAGTCTTGTACATTAATTAAATACATGAAGTTTTAATAGATATAGTTAAGGACGGTAGTTAACACGCACATAGTCTATATCTTGGATATTCCGTTGACTTTAAGAGTTGGGTACTAAGAATTAGGACACATACAAAATAATTTACAGTTTTTCTTTATTATTTATGCTAAGATACGGGCTTTTTTTTTCTTATGCAATAGAACAAATATTCTGAAGATCAATGCAATTATAATTACAACCCTGCATGCCACGATACAATTGCTTAAGAGTTCATTAATGACATACTTATATTCATCTAATTAACCCAAGAAGCAAGATGTATTTGCTAAACGCGTACGATCGAGGGAGCCACATCTTGTACATCGTCACCGATTTCGAAGATTAATTATATATTAAAATACGAAATGGACAAAAAGGGATTAGATTTTTATTTTTTTAGAATTTAATCATGTTAGTTAATCACACATATCTAACTCAATATGTATTTTAAATATTACACCATGTAACATTATTGGGTATGAGATCGTAATATCTAAAATATCACATTTTTTATATAATCTGAAATTTGCATGCGTGGAAAAGGAAAAGGTCATGACAGACAATATTACATGAAAAAACCATTAAATATATGAATGAGCAAACAAAAATAACTATTCATTGCCTCATCGGTGTCCAATGCTGGCATTTTACGATTTCTTACATAAAATAACACGAGATCCTAATTTTGTAATGAATTGATAAAAAAATATACTTTTTTGATAAGTTGATAAAATATAATTTAAAGTAAACTATAGAAGATCAAGGCATTATAATTGGAGCGTAGCTAGTTGTGTGCAACAAACTTACAAGATAAAAAAAATTGTTTGTTAGGGTATTGTTTATTGGTTGTTCATTGCTGGTATTTAGTGCACAAGGCCGGTGACGGCAACATTTGGACTCTTACATGCTAACCACCAACAATGGCGAAAGGGTTCTATTGTTTTTTTTTTTGGAATTCCATTGATGTCTTCAGATATGAGGTTAAACAGATCAGTAATGCCATTAATTTTTAGGGCCAACCTAATTTGATTGATAAATTAGTGGGGTAGTCGTTTTTATTTGAAAAAAAAAGAGATAAAACAAAAACTTCAAATAATTATTGTGATAAATACATGGCCCAACTAATTTCATTGTAAAATCTTGGGAAATTAATCTCACCATATATACTGATTTAATTATTCGCTGATTACAGTGATTAGGTCAGTTACTGAATAATCAATTAACATTAATTGTTTATAAAATATAATTAATTCTTGATTTTTTTTTTCATATGAGCATTTGTTCTTTTTTTTGGTAAGTAAACTAACAATAGCTTGATCAGTCTAAACATAACTAATGAAATAAAGGCAACCGTAACAAAGTACATAAAATTAGGCCATTGCATAAAACACCATTTAAATTGTGATATACAAAGAATGAAAATTATTAATTTACACTTATTTCAAAAAAAAATATTAATTAACACTTTTTTTTTACTACTCACAAGCATATGGCGTATAAATTATTTTTGCTCCCCAACAAATTTGAATCCTCGATCTCTTGTCGCGAGGCTGACTCTCATCTTGATCACGAAAACAACACTGAAAACAATGCCACATGCTTGTGAGCTTTAACCGACTAAAAAGGTTGCATTTTTTTAGGTCTATTGTTCTTGGTCTAGGACTAAAATAGTAACTAACGCTTTCCCTTCCGAAGAAAATCTTGTACATTTTCTTGAAATTTAGGAATTTTTAGATGGGGATGTGACATTATCTGTTAGAAATTTTGACTTTTGATTGATTATTGTTGTAACTTGTACTAAAGTTGAACTTTTAGAGGAAGAAGGCATATGTGATATGTCCGTATTGCTGTATTACCACATGCAAGATTGTGATGGTGAAGAATTGGAAACAGGAAATAGATCTAAAAGATGACGGCAGGTAATTTAGTCAATATTTGTGGAAATCCAACATATACAAAATAAGTGATAGAAGTATAATTATATGATAATGAGTATTCTCCCATAAAAATAGGCAAATTTCATTGTTCACACCGGTTAAGAAATTATGAAATTATGGTTGAATTAGATAAATACATTAATTTTATAATAATCTAAAACATCCCTTACAAAAATTGAAGTGTCATAAATGTCCCTCGTTTTGTTAGTGAGATTTTAATAATAGTAGTGTAAAACTAATAAAGACATTAAAGTAAAACACCACATAATCACTTTTCTAAAATAAAAAGCAAGTTTATAATTTGAGACGAATTTAAAAAACACACACCTATTTTTATGGAATAAAAAAAATAATATTTTTAAAATAATACTACTTATACAAATTATTATGTTCGAGTTTTTAAAATACAAAATCTTCATAAACCAATTCAATGTCTCCTAGAATAAGAGGAAATTAATCAAACCGTTAAAACGAATATGAAAACTAAACTTCTTGTAAAGAGAAATATGAGAGATCGGGATATACTAAACTAGTGTCTAGCATCTAATCAGCTAGGTTGCCTATTTCTTCACTCTTATCTTTGACGAATCCTAGCTGCGCTGTTTAAGATGATATCTTTCATTGAAAGGCCAAATACATGGTTTTGATTCACAAAAGATTTTGGAGTACCGAACATCTCGAAATCTAAGCCACTTTGTATTTCCATCGAGAACAAATGATTTAGTGAATCAGTGGTGTTGATTTTGCCAGTACTGTAACGCTATGAAACCAATTACCGGGCATGATCAGGTATCATTAATTTAAGATTAGGTACAGTTTGACTATGCATGAGATGGTTACCTGTACTAATGTATGTCACCCAAGACCAAAATTGGCCGGCGGCTCATTTCTCTCTTACGCGACACCTACCAAATTAGCCTACACATCCACGCGGCATTTTCTAATTGATTTCTATTCTATCTCATATTCAGCAACAAATAACTTACTAGTTAGCATTAGGGCTGTACATAAATATGAGCCGAATCGAAAAATCGACCGAATTAAAGCGAGTTGAACCGAATTATAGGTAAAACTAAAGAAAAATGGATGACTATAGATGTAGAAATATAAAATGATTGGAGTATCTTTCATGTTTTAAAACGCTCTCTTTAGAAACACTATTTACTAGTGCACTCAACCTGTTTGTGAAATGTCCATACAGAGGCATAAACAAAGTTTAAGTTCTTTGTCTCTCTAAGGGTAGCTAGATGGATACCCTAATCAACGCTGCGCTCTCTCAACAACCTACAGAAGATCGTCTACTCAAAGGGGATCCCCCTGATCTTGATAATGACTGGAACAGTAAAAAGCCTAAGTCTAAAGTGTTCCCTAATCAAGAAGCCATTCGGGACCAAATCGACTCTACAGTTTCTCTCATCACCAAAGCGGAGAGTGACCCTAACATCCCATTGGTCCTGGAAGACCAGCTCCTCGTAGGCAAAAATAATGACCTGATAAACGATCATGCTATGAAGAAAGGTATGGATACTGGTCATGACGAGGATGAACCAATGGACGAAGCCACTATGGATAACTCTAAAGCCACGGACATGCCTTCGTTCAAAGACAAACTTATAGGGAAACAGCTGCCAGAGAAAGTCATTAATCTAGATTATTATGAAAGCATAGAGATTGAGGATGACGATATCATGATAGATCAAGATAACTCTATTCCATCAATTAGATTCTCTAACAAGGTCCACAATCTACAATTAAACATATTGTCGTAGTCAGATTGCTCTCTGGAGGTCTTGGGTATCGAGGTTTAGATTCAAACATAAAAGCAGTTTGGAGGCCACAAGGGAGTTATAGAATTATGGACCTGGAGAACAATTACTTCCTAGTGAAATTTGCACATGAATCAGATTATGCACATGCATTATTGGATGGACCATGGATAATACGAGGAACCTACCTATCGATCCAACCGTGGACTCCAAACTTTTCTGCAAAGAAAATTGGTGTCTCAGCTCTAACAGCGTGGATAAGGTTTCCGAGTCTTCCCTTTCATTATTATCACAAAAACGTGATTCGGGCTATAGGCAGTGTTCTTGGGAATGTTGTACGTATTGATTATAACACAAATATCGGTGGTAGAAGGAAATTTGCTAGGATGGCAATAGAGATAGATACCACCAAACCTATAATTCCAGCAATCTTAGTTGATGATTTGTACCAAGCAGTGGAATATGGTCTTCCTACCATCTGCTACCACTCTGGGATGATTGGTCATCTCTCGGAAAAATGTAAGTTAGCCACCAACTCCCAAAATGGGACGAACAAACGGAGAAGTGACAAAATGGTAGACAAAGACCAAGTTTTACTAACAAATCAGAACAAGGAACAACCATCGCTTGATGAGGTCAGACGAACACCGAGTATTGACAAGTATCTTACTCCCAGAATACATGCTCCTCAACGACTCAAAAGACCAATTAGAAAAGAGTATAATGGTCAAGGCTATCACATCCAATCAAGCAATGAGCAGAAAGGAAATAACCAGAGCTCTTCTATTGGGTCGAGATTTGCAGTTCTTACACAAGAGGAAGTAGAGGAACCTGATAATAATATGCCAGATTCAGTCAATCAATCCCAGAACAATATCCAAAGTAGACCGATCATCAATTCTATCAATAAGGGGAACAAGAGTCAAACAACCAAACACCTAGAGCCCATTGGAAAAAATTTGGACAAGAAGTTGAAGCAAAAGGCCGAAAATCCACAAGGAAAAACACAGACATCCCATAGAAGGTCCACCTAGCTCTAAAATCATATATGAAGCCTCTTCTAGCAATCCAAGATCAGATTTAATGCAAGTAATGGAAGACAACAAGCATAATGATCAAAATACTAGTAGTTCCAAGAGTAATGCCGAGAATTCAAAAGCCACTCCAAGACCCACTACTTTAGACCGTACCAAGAACTCAGTCATGGCTTTCCAAAAAAAAAACACATTTCTACTACACAAGAAGACATCATACCAGAGGACACCGAACTAGTGTCTGATATGATTCTAAAGGAAAAACCATCGGATAAGAATATTGCTTCCCGAATGCGAAAACACAGCATAAGTATTCGGAAAAATGTCAAAGCCAAGAAAGCTATGTTGTTTCTTTCCAAAGCTATTGAGAAAAGACTTAAGACTAAAATTACATCTCTTATGAGGGTGGATGAGGAGATTTCCGAGGAAGCCAGGGAGTTGATGACGATGGATTTATCAACCACCGTCTAATACCTTCTCCCTATTGCTTTCTTGTTTGTTTCCATGACTTAGTTTGATTATTTGGTTTTAGACTAGGTGTTTTAGTTTTCTATCTTTACAAATATCTATGTTTAAGTTTTTCATTTGGAATTGTAGGGGAGCGGGAAGCGACCGGTTCCGACATATTTTCACTCAATACAAACGTAAACATACTCCCACATAGGCAACCATCCTTGAACCTAAAATTAGTGGTAAGAGAGCAGATAAAGTGATCAAAGAGATGGGGTTTCCTTTCTCTCACAGAATTGAAGCTGAAGGTTTTAGTCGTGGGATTTGGCTTGTTTGGACTAAGGAAATCAGGGTGGATGTTATAGAGGACTCACGCCAATTCATTCATGTGAGGGTCACTAAGAGGTGTAATAAGTCTTTCTTTGTTACTACCATCTACGCTTATCCACAGAGCTCTCCAATAAGAAAGTTATGGTCTGAATTACTTCGGCTTGAACAAAATGTGGGGGATACTCCTTGGTGCTTAGCTGGAGAATTGAACGCTAGACTTTTAGCTGAGGACAGAATTGGGGGATCACCTGCTGGAGCTGATCCTTGTAAAAATTTTATCGAATGGACATAAATGAGCAATATGATTGAAATGGCTTGGCAAGGCCCTCAGTTTACCTGGGCTCGAGGCAAACTTCAAGTGAGGTTGGATTGGTGTTTTATGAATAATGCATGGTTGGAATGGTTTCCTAATAGTATTCTTCTCCACTTACCAAAATTGCATTCTGACCATAGGCCCCTTTTACTAAGTAATGAGGTTAATAACTCCAGAAATAGACTAAGTCCGTTTCGTTTTATTAACCCATGGGTTACTCATTTTGGATTCAAAGATATGGTTAGAAGCAGTTGGAGGACTGATGCTAATTGGCTAGACAACGTTCAATCATTTAAGGAGGTGTGTAGTAGATGGAATAGAAGTTCTTTTGGATTCATCAACTACCGAAAACAGAAGCTGATTAACCGAATTGGAGGGATTCAGAAAGCTCTTGAGAATCACCACTCAAACCACCTAGCATAGTTAGAAGTCAATCTTATTGGCGAACTTGAGACTGTCCTAGCACAGGAAGAACTATTTTGGCAACAGAAATCTAGAACTGACTGGCTGCATTTGGGTGATAAAAACACTAGTTTCTTTCATAACAAAACCCAAGCTCGACAGAATAGAAACATGATTGATATGTTTAAGATTGATGAGAGAAATTGGTGCTATGATGACGACACTCTTAGGAAAGGGGCAACAGATTTCTTCACTGATCTTTTTTCTAAAGACATAGGGCAACTTTCTGTTTACCTTATCAAAGGGGCGTTCCCAAGGATCAGCGGTACTGAGATGGAGAGACTTGATGATCCCATTTCTGATGAAGAAGTGAAACAGACTATTTTTGTAATGGGTCCAAATAAAGCGGCAGGGAAGATGGGTTAAATGCTTTTTTCTTCCAGAACCAATGGGACGTTGTTGTTAGATCCATTACAGAACTTATCAAGGATGCGTTTGACCAGGGCTGCTTTCCTGAACAACTCAACTCTAGTCTGCTAGTCTTGATTCCTAAAGTGGACAGTCCTAAAAATTTTACACAATTTCGCCCCATTAGCCTTTGCAATGTGATCTATAAGATCATTACAAAGGTGCTTGCTAATAGGATGAAGGGGGTTCTCTCTATTCTCATTAGTGAGGGAAAATCTAGTTTTTTTCCTAATAGAAACATTTCTGATAATATTATTTTGGCACAGGAAGTGGTTCACTCCATGCACAAGAAAGATGGGAAGAAATCCATGGCTTTAAAGATTGACCTCCAAAAGGCGTATGACATGCTCTGTTAGGAGTTTATTGAAGACACACTTAAAGAAGCTAAATTTCCTAATAAATATATTAAATTGATTATATTTTGCATTAGTTTTGTTTCAATGCAGGTACTTTGGAATGGAGCTCCTACAGAGAGGTTTTGGCCAACGAGAGGAATCAGACAGGGAGATCTGATCTCGCCTTACCTTTTTGTGCTATGTATTCAGAGAATTGCCCATTCCATCTTAGCACGAAACATAACTCATTCTTGGGTTCCTGTAAGCCTAAGTAGGAATGGGCAGTCATTGCATTACTTATTTTTTGCTGATGACTTGCTTTTATTTGCAAAGGCAGATAGTTATATGGCACAACTGGTTAATATTGTGATTAACAATTTCTATGATTCTTTAGGTCAGGCTGTGAGCAAAGATAAATCTTTAGTCTTCTTCTATAGGAGCATTAATACTCGAGAGGCTCATTTACTGAGTGCAAGATTGAGAATACCATTGGGAGAAGAACTTGGAAGATATTTAGGAGTTCCTATCCTACATCGGATAGTCAACAGGCATACATACCAGGCCATTGTGGACAGAGTCCTCAATAGGATCTCAACCTGGAATGCCAAGAGTTTATCTATGGCGAAAAGAGCTACTCTGATTCAATATGTCCTCTTGACCACTCCTATGTATACAATGCAAACTTCTTTTATGCCCAAAACCACCCTCTCTCAGATTGAACGGGTGTGTTGTAGCTTCCTATGAGGGGCAGAAGAAGGAAATAAGGGGCTGACCTTGGTTAGATGGGATGATGTATGTCAACCAAAAGAACATGTCGGCTTTGGGTTGAGGAAGTTACATGAATATAACACTGCTTTCCTTATGAAATTGTGTTGTCAGGTTTTCACCAAGCAAGATACCCTTTGGGTAACAGTGTTGCGAGGGAAGTATTTACGTAATACATATTTTGGTTTCGACCCGCCTAAGTCGAAAGGATCGTTTAATTGCTGGTGTGGAATCTGTAAGGCTTGGAACCACATGTTAAAAGGAGCTAGATGGGCTATAGCCAATGATACCACTGTGAGGTTTTGGCAAGATAATTGGATAGGCTATCAATCTTTAAAGGATTTTGCCACTGTTGCTCTCAATAATCAAGAACAGAGTAAATGTGTCAAAGCCTACATCAAGAAGGACGGTAAGTGGAACTTCGGAATTATTGAGTAGAATGCTTCCTAACTCTATATTACTTTTGATTGCGGGAACAAAAGTGCCAGATCAGGCTGCGGGAGCGGACCAAATTTACTGGGGCCTATCTAGCTCGGGAAACTTCACGATCAAGTCTGTTATGATCTCCTGAGTAATTGTAATTGGAAACCACAAGAAAATAAATGGAAACTAATATGGAACTTACCTGTGCCACAGAGGATGAGGAATTATTTGTGGTTGCTCTTGAAAAAAGCTATCCTCACAAACCAACGTAGATTTTGGTGTCTTATGACTACTGATCCAGACTGTGATCTTTGTCTAGGGGTGGAGGAATCCTGGATTCATTTAATTAGAGATTGTTTTGAAGTTGGACTACTTTGGAGGGAACTATTAGGTGAGAATGCAAATGATGAATTTTTTACTACAGAGGAGGATACATGGATATTAGAAAATCTTGCTGAGAAAAATTTCACAATTGATGACATCCCTTGGAATGTTATTTTTGGTATAACTTGCTGGTTGCTATGGAGATGGAGAAATGATAGAATCTTCTCCAACATAATTCCATCTAGAAAGGGACAATACATTCATACTATTTCGAAGGAGTACCTTAGAATCATTCAGGAACTAGCAACCAACACTAATAAGCAAACAACTTTGAGATGGATTAACTGGACTACCCTAAATGACGGCACGATAAAATTGAACACTGATGGAGCTTTGTCTAAGAACAGGATCACAACCTCAGGTGGAGGAGTAATTAAAGGTTCCAATGGGGAATGGCTCACTGGGTTTGTTATGAACATGGGTAGTTGCTCTGTGCTTAACGCTGAACTTCTCGCCATTTATAAGGGATTGGAGCCCTGTTGGAAAATGGGGTGGAGAGACATTAGCATTGAGACAGACAGTATGTTGGCAGTTCAGATGATTTCTAAGAGCCATATATCGGTAAACAACCAGTGGGCATTGGTGCAAGGTATCAAAGGATTACTAGGAAAGGACTGGAGAGTCTCTATTACTCATATATTTAGAGAAGGTAACCAAGTAGCTAATAGATTATCTAAGATAGGTAGAGACTACCCAGTAGGATTTCATGTTATTTCTATCAATCCTAGTGTTGTTCTTGAGCTTGTTCAAAATGATGCTAGAGGTACAATATATGAGAGAACTTGTAATGTTGGTTATGTTGTACGCTGATGTTCAGGTATTAATAAAAATTTTGCCATTTCTTGTTCTGAGGCTTGCCTAGTATGGTTGAGAACAAAGAGTGCCTCTTGTTCGGGAGGCTAGCTTAGCTAGGTTGTAGGATAATTGGGTGACCCTTTCCAGTGAAAAAAGATAGATGTAGAAATATGAAAACCGACAGGTTTGGTTCGACTACAGTTTTATCCATTCAAAAACCGAACCAAACTTAACCTTTCTTCCCTAGACCAAACCGACCGATCAAACCAAAAATGATTTTTTGTCACTTATAAATTCATGTTTTTATATTTCAAACAGACCGAATTGAAAACTAACCGAGCCAATCGGTTAGTTAAAACCAACAGTTCAACTATAGATGACTATAGTAAAATCGAACTGTTCGGTTTAGCTGACAATTTAACTACAAAACTGAACTGAAATCAAACCGTGTGCACTCCTAATTAGCATGTTGATTATAGCTTGTTCGTCAAAAGAGCAAAAGGGTATAAAATGTTAAAAAAGACACTTATTGAGAGAAAAAAATCGTTAATATTCTAATTTTAAAAAAAATAATATTTAGCTTGTCTTAAGACAATTTACTGAATTGTCTAAATTTTAAAATATTTTTCAAGAATAATTTAATAAACTGACTTTGGGTTAAAATGTCTTAACTGAAGCTACAAATATGTTTTCCTTCTCAAAATAGTCATCCACTATTTATTTAAAAAAAATATCAACAAGTAAAAAAATAAAAACACAACGACACTATCACTTCACTTTGATCTTTGACTTGGCCCACCACTTCGCTCTCACTTGACGCGGTTGTGCATGAACTAAACGAAACCGTCTCTCCCTATATATAGACCATCACCAACCCTTTCTCCCAATAGACCCATAAACCCCAAAATCCTCTGTTTTCTTCTCTGTTTCAACACCACCACGGCACCAACACCCAATCTTTGATTCCAAATTCTCTGTTTTTTCTCTGTTTTCCTCACAGCACTCATCCATGGCTCGCTTCATTCCTCTTGTGTTTGTTTTCTTGGTGGTTTCTTCTACAATTGTGTCAAGTACAGATTCAAGGAAGCTGTTGCTGGAAAATAACAAGAATGATCCTTCTTCTCTAGCAAGTCCACTACTCAGTGCCCTCCCTAAAGGTACTGTACCATCTTCATCTCCGAGCAAGAAGGGTCATGCCACACTTGAGAACGAGCAACTTTTCCAGAGACACCTCGCTGCCATTGATCGGATTCTACAGTCGGTACCAAGCCCTGGTGCTGGCCATTAATTATTTTCATTTTCTTAAATACTATTTGTTAATTGCTTATTTTTCTTAAGTTTTGGTCTGTAGATGACAGGATTGTGTATAGATATTCCAGAGCATTTTTTTAGTTTGATTTCTTTGAATTTGTTATTTTGTTATATATTTACATATATCAATTGGGAATTTATCTGATAAACTCCAATTGTTTTAAAGAAATGGGGTGAAACTCCGTCTTTGGCATTATCACATCGTAATTTTTACGTATCTCCCAAATGTTGCCGTCTATGCATGCATTCTTCAGTTTTTTTTTTCTTGATTTCTTTTGGAATACGTCAATGTATCGGATAGCTCAAGAAAGAATAAAAAGTCCATGTTCGGGACTATTTGATATAATAGAAATTTGGTCTTTTGTGATGTGCTAGTATCGGAAAAGGGGGGAGAGCATTAGCCTGAGTTTCTGGCATGCACCAGATCTTCTTGCTCTATAGAAATCCTGGCCATGTTTTGTTTCATGTCAATATATACGGGTAGGTCGCTCAGCCTCTTAATTACCATATTGTGGGGGGCACACATTAAACGTGTATTCCATTTTTTTTAACTATAAAGTATCTATTTATTGCTCTCTATGCATCACAGGGTGACAGCTGAAAATATATAATACCAGGCGGACGTAGGATCGGTCTAGCTGAGTCGGCATCTATTTATTTGGATTACCTCTTTCAAATAAATAAATAAATAATTTATTTACACATAAAAGAATTGATTTTACGCATTTAAATTGCAACCTTTAATCTGAAAAGGCAAGTACCTTAACCATTGCAGCCTCTATTTCATATGAACAAATCGTTGGAAGTGGTGATGTGTACATACGAAAAATGGAATGCCACTCTCTTCAAAAAAAAAAATGGAATGCCACTTGGATGTGATTGCTGGAAGAAAAGCCCTTAATTGGCAAAACCGTATTGCGAGAAGTCAAGATGTGATCAACAACCTTCTGTTGCATTATATTGCACGCACAGTTAATTATGTGTAATCCACCCAATACTGCAAATCCATGACAGCAGCCGGTTTCTTGTGATTGTCTTTCTTTCTTTCTTTCTGAGTTGTGATTGTTTAATAATATCAACATTTTGTTTGCTTATAGGTTGAGTTAAAAATTACTTACTAATTATCATCAACAACGGTCATGGAATGGTATGAGCTGTTTCTTTTCAAGTTACATTTACGAGCTTAAATTTTGTATATCACACATTATCGTTTAATATAAAAGTTTGTTTGTTAACTGTATTTCCAAAGTGTTTTTCTTTATACGACGAATTCACAAGCTTTTGAATATAGATCATGTAGATTTTTTTTTTTATTTCAACAAGTCATTTCTTCACAATATTTAATATATTTCTTTGGTGATGCCTAAAACCACAAGTGACTTCTTTGAAGTTTGAACAATGGAGGACGGTGTTTACTGATAAGGTGCAAAAAAACATTTTGCAAGTCTCATGGCAACTTCTCTTGTGGGAGTTATGGAAAGCAAAAATAGGCGAGCTTTTTTCTCTTTAGGAAAGTAGCTGCGGGGAATTGGTGCATAGATGTATTAGCCAGGTAGTTTTTTCGATCAAATGTATTGGTAGCAACTTCTCATATAGTGGAAATGATATATATAGATGTCCTCATGCTATAGTTTTATGGATTAAAAAATAATTTTGGCCAGAATTTTCTCTTTTTTCGATGTCATAGCCTTAAGTGTGTAAAAAATTTTTGGATAGTGGAGTTTTTCTGTTGCCTTTTTTGGTCATTGATTTAGTGCCTCAACTTTATTAATAAATTTCCAATTCATCAAAAAAAAAGTTCAACAAGTTATTGAAATTAGGGTTGTTGCTTCCCTTTGATTTAATTTACTTCCTTTGATGCAAAATAATTCCATAACCAAAATGTGAAAAAAGAAAGTAATTAAATTAATGGCTAACTTGCATTTTCTAAACTAAGCCATCAATATTGCTGTAAATAGGGCATACCCATCTTTTTCATCTATCAAATTCCTGCGCTTAATTACTATTCTTCCAATTCTCCTGACAGGGAATACAATAAAGTTTGACCGGTAACTTAGAATGTGGCAATGATGACTTAATAATGCTCAACAACCTAGTAGACTAACTAGTGACATTTTATGTTATATACCTTAAACATTCAAGTTTAGAAATTAATTAATATTAAACCTCTGGTATGGTCGCGGAGTGAAGATTTAATTGCGGTAATATACATAACATTAACAACCAATCAAAAACTATTACTTGAAATTAATTTAACTATATTTTTCTTAAAATATGTGTTTATCTAAATGGTCCATCAATTTGAGACGGAAGGAATACTCGACATATTCTATTAATTCGGAGAAACTACTGTATTATGTATGATGTATAACCATTGGAGATATTAAGAATCAAAATCAATAAATAAGTGCGACTATGTGGGTAAGGTAAGGTCTTCCAATAGAGTGTAAGTGATATGAGCAACATGTGTAATGTTGGACCAAAGCAAACAACACGAGCACTCTATGATGTAAACACGAGTTATGAGTTCTTCTTATAATAAGGAAATGCATTTGTACGTGCATCATCTTATCACTAGGACTAACCGACACATCAAAATTTTCGGTCGTACAAATTTGTTGATGGACTCGTATAAACTTATAATTAATCCGGTGTGTGGAATTTTTGACGAATTCTAAGTAAGCATCCACCTAATTACCATTTGGAATGATCGCGTTTAGCCATTTACGAAGAAACTAAATATTGTTAATTAATCTTTAATCCTAGTCAAACTTCCAAATAACGTAGGCCGTACTACTTTCACTGCATATGCTCGTTTGTATTGTACAGGCCAAATAAACAAACTTCTTGGTCAAGAAACTTGTACAAACGCAATTGCAATTCTATTCACGGAGTGACCCGATGCATTACATTCGGATGCCGCCTTGATTTTGAAACTATAAACGCTTCATTAAAGTTTCAATACGCTAGGACCATTTAGAGTTTCATTAATTAAATTAGTCACATTAATTATTAGACTAAGTCAAGACAGAGAAGTGATACATGTATGGACATATCGGTTGATTAGCTCATAAAAGCTCCGAAACATAACTTTAATTGCTTACTGAAAGGCAACACAAGGGCTCCACAAACCGCCCCGGCTAGGAAAAACTAGAACAAACAGAACCATACATTCCGCATCCGTTTGTGGTTCCGTCGGCCATCAATGCTGCGAAACCTTTGACTCGTGACAACATCAGTCACATGAACATATGCACTGTACAGTTGATTCTTCACTACAAATTCTCTTCTTCTTCTTTTCTTTCTTATGTCAATTGCCACATTAATATCAACTCTGAATTTGATATTAACGCATAAATTGCATTTTACATGCATGCTTGAAGACTTTGCAGTGCTTTTTGTGCCCTGGGTAAATTACTTATCAGCAGGAGACATTTGTTGGTGTTCTAGATTATGTCGTCTCTATGAATTGAATGGAAGAAGTTTATTAGCGCTACAGTCGGAACAAAAGCAACTGTTAATAATCTAAAAAAAAGTATATATATTATATATTCACGTTTAATCTGACAAAATATATAGTTTTGTCTACTTAATAATATATTTCAACAGAACTTAATTAAACTACGGCTTTAATTTCTAACGCAATTAAGTTTTTAAGCAATGCCTTCCACTAATTTAATGTGCAATATTGGTAAAGAGTGATTCTTACTTGTTAAAAATTGACCAGAAGATCGGAAAATTTGACTTTTTAGATTTGGGTCCGCAGGAGTCATTTTCGCAACAAAATTTGCCCTCGTGTTTCGCGTTCCCGATCTTGCTACCCTCATCAAGCAACACAAAACGAATAATCACTTCACTTTTACAAAAGAAAGGTAGCTGAGTTAGGTTGCGACTGAAAGGAACCGTCTTGGTCCATCTTCATGTACAAATGTTTTGTAATTAACAAGAGAATGATGTACTGTTCTTTTCTTCTTTTTGTCAAGATCCAGAATAGTATAAGGAAGTAGTGTTTTCATTAGTCAATAATTAAAGAGAAAACAACGCATTTATACTAAAAATTAATGCCATTTTTAAAAAATAACATTTAAATTTACAAGTTTTGATAATGAAACCTTATATTTACCACATATAAAAAATGTCATTTTTTTTATAAACCAACGAGATATTGCCGGTTTTTCACGATAAATTGACTTTTCGTGAGAAATTGAATTTTTCAGTAAGAAATTATTTTTAATCTAGATTGTATTTGTGGAAAAGATAGCAAATGATATAATAGAGTACATAGTTCATATTTTTTCACGATAAAAGAAAGGTAGCTGACTTGTTTTGGAAAAAATTATTTTTAATCTAGATTGTATTTTTGGTTCACAACGGTTCATAATAGAGTACATAGTTCATATTTTTGAAAAAAGTGTAAATGATTTTTTTAATTTTTTTTAGAAATTTTAAATGAATTTTTTCTTCAAAAATATTTTTTTCAAGGTCAATTTTGACGTTCACAATGATTCACAAAAATAGTGTACATTATTGTGAACTATTTTAAATGGTTCACAATGGTTTATAATGGTTCACAATAGGGTACACAATTTATATTTTTTAAAAAATGTAAAAAAATAATTAGTTTTTAAAAAATTTTAAACATATTTTTAATTCAAATTTTTTTCAAAGTCAATTTTGACTTTCACAATGGTTCACAAAATAATATATATTATATTGTACATTATTGTGAACCATTGTAAACTATTTTAAATGGTTCACAACGTTCACAAATAGAGTACACTGTTTATATTTTTTAATTCTAAATAAGTTTTTTATTTTTTTTACATTTATAATGGTTCATAAAATAGTTTATATTCTAAAACTTGAAGTACAATTTTTAAGTTCGCAATAGTTCACACAATCCAAATTTTTCTAAAAAGTCTAAATTTTTTTTAAAGATTTAACAAAAAATTTATTGAAAATATTTTTAAAAGAAGTTTTAAAGTTCACAATGATTCACAATATTTTTTTAAAATGATAAAATGAATTTTAAAAACAACAAGTGCAACAACATTTAAAAAAATAAAAAAAATCTAAATTAATGGTATTTTTATAAAAATGTCAAAGGTAGGGGTATTTTGGTAAAAAGAAAGGGAGCAGCTAGGGTTAGGAAACCCTAGCCACCACCTTTACACTCTCTGATGACGTCTCTCTCTCTCTCCTTTGTCGTCTCTCGGTCACTCCGCCTCCTCGCACTTCATCTCCGACTTGGTCTCGTTCCTCCTCCGCAATGAGATCTAGTCATTCATCTCTCATCATCGGCGACGCGAATGAACATGCGACGGACGACGAGGAGGTGACGGTCATTCATCTCCCCCGTGACGAGGAGGCAACGCCAAACGAATGGACAACGGACTGAGGGACGCGAGCGGACGGTGGACAGCGGGATGCGAGCGAACGGACAGCGACAGTGACGTTAGGAGCTGCAGAAGAGGGTGGGAGTGCCATGGTGGCTAGGGTTTCAGGTGGGTGGGGTGGGAGAGAGAGAGAGAGTGAGAGAGAGTGAGAGAGAGAGAGAAAATTAAAAATAAAATGAAAAATTAAAATTTATATAAAAATAAATGTGGTATTTTTCAAATTTAGTTTTAAACATGTGATATTTTTTATAAACAAATATAAAAATTTTTATTTGTGTAGAATTGAAACATGTGGTGACATTTTAAAAAATGATGGTAAAAAAATAGACAATCTATCTAATTGGCACATAATTAAAATATGTCCACTATGACCTAACTAAACTCCTCTATTTAGGTAATTGACTTGGCTATACTTTAGAAGCCCAGCTATCAAAAAACAAGAGAGAGAGAGAAAATGAAAGAAAGAAACAAAAACAACGTGCCTTCGAAGAACAACCTGGCGCTAACTCTGATGCACAAATGCACAATTCCTACGTGATGAATTTGTTACATTCTTATCGGAATTGATGGACAAATTGCAAGTACCCCATCTCCCACTCTAGGTTAATTATTTGGAATTTATATATTTATTATTAATTTTATTACTCTCTCCATCCTAAAATTTTAGTCCACTTTACAAATACACGCAGATTTATAAAAAAATAGTTAATATTAGTTAAAATCGTGTAAATTTCTTAAACTACTTCCACTCGTTTTTGTTCAAGTAGCATGCTATTATTATAGATTGAAAGTTAAAATTGAACAGAGTTAATGTATTTATTAAAAGATATTGTTTGAGATTTCATTCTAAAACTAATAACATTTAAAAATCGAAAATGAACTATATATTAAAGAATCTGAACCTTCTCAAAACTTTGAATTCGAGTATCTTTTATAATAAAAAGATAGCAAATGATATAATGCTTAGGCTTTCTCTTATGTAATAAGGTTTTTAGCCTCTTTCTATAATAATAAAAAAAAAGATAGCAAATGAAATAAATTATGCATTTTCTTTTCCTGATAAGATGTATACATAGAGTTTGGAAACACTATTATACTTCGGAATCCCAAACTCAAAACATGCACATGGTAATAAAATTTTCAGTTATTACTTTCCTTGGTAATTACATTTTGGCACATTAATTCAACAAAATTTCAATCAGTTTCCAACTCCAGGGCTTGACACCGAGTACATTACTTGATGAGAAGTTGAATAATGTCTCTTCTCCAATAGATGCCTAGTACTGAAAAATATGGGCGCACTGTTGCTCCTATGGCTTGGTCCAGATGGTGGGATCTTACGACCCTTCAATATAGCTTCGAAAGCAGACTCCTTCATCTCCAATGCCCTATCTACTTCAACTGTACTGGTTTCTTCTCCACTCTCAGAACTCAATGGCGCCGGCGACGAGGCCTGGATTCGAATTGCAGAAATGTTGTCAGTCATGAGAAACAAGAGAATCAAAATTGCAAGAAACTCCTTGAAGCATGGAAATGCTTGCTTCAATATAGCCATAGTAGTTACTATAGGGTACCTTGGTTGATAAAGTATACAATGAATAACTTAAGGAATTATATATGATGTGGTCAAGTACTATATATTATATAGTGGCCTTTTATAATGCGAATACAACTTTCAACTCTCAATTTAGCATAAGATTTGCTCTATTAATAATATTAATTAGTAGTATGTGCTATAGTGGCCCTTAATAAACCCACAACGCGTATTTAGTGGATCATATAAAAAACAATATAATCAAGGTACATTTTTTTTTCTCTAATTATCGTACTCGGCTTATTAGCTTAAAGGTTGGTTAGTACAACTCCAACTTTGAATGGAGAAATCAAAAAAAAAATTTCTACTTGGTTTATCAATAATAGAGTATATGCAATAAAAATTTGTGGATCATGAGAAAATGATAGGAAGGATCGTTGGGGTGACATGCATATATGGTTGACTCTTGCTGATATGGTTATACATACCATGACTTGTGTTGAGTAATGATGACAACTTTAGAATAAGAAGGCTGAAAAGATAAAAAGGATGGCAAGTTTTGGCGACGTGCATGTTTAGGTGCATAAAAGTCGGTAGAGATTTATATTGTGTAACCCTACTTGAATTGAATATTGCTTTTAATTTGAGTTGATTTTGGTTTCTTTGGAAGCTCACAAATACAAGGCTAATCTAAGATTACATTATTGCGAGATCAATGGAGGAATGCTACCTTAACCGGATAATGACCCAATGCCAAGAAAACATGGAACGCAAGGGAGACAAGAAGCATCAAACATATTTTTTTTTGTTTTTGTTTAAAAAAGGTAAAGGGATTATTTTATCCCCTATTTCCACTAAGATTCAAACTTGAATCTTTCAACTGTAAACGTTAATTGATTATCGTCAGGGTCAGCCTCTTGGGGCCACATCAAACATATTCTTAACATACCATTTATTTCAATTTTGTTCTAATTGCCAACAAGATTATTTTATAAGTTATTTTATTTGATTTCATTGAAAATCGAACTCACGATCCTACAGTACTAAGATCAAAGAGCTACAAACTCATTGACGAGAGAATCAAGTTGTTTGCGCCATTGTGTTTTGTTAAGAAAAACTTGGCCATCAACTATAATATATCTCTGCCAAAAAAAAGTAAGGATGTTGAGAGGATCAGCCGCCTCTTTCTGTTTGTGAAAGTGTGAAATAACTAGCTTTACACATTACAAATGATAATCACGTGAATTAATCCAATTTTAATTTCTTTTGAAATCAATTTTAATTTATTTTAAGAAAGGTCTTAGGTGCCTTAAGCGGTGATATTATGCACGCATGATTTTGTTCCATTGTTTTCTAATTATAGAAAAGACAAGATATATACAAGCTTGATTAGTCAACTCATGCATATCCTTTGTATTTTGATCACAAATAAATGCTTTGGTACAGACGTCAACAAGCAAAATGAGTAGCTTAGTTGAAATAAATAACACATTTTAAAGCATCAAATGGCCTATTAGTTCAGTTGGTTGGAGCGTTGTGCTAATAACGGGAAGGTCGCATGTTCGAAACCTTCATGGGACAAATTTTTGTACATTTTTCAACAAATCAGCAATGCTCTTTTTATTTCACAAGCTGGGTTAGTCGTGCATATATCAACTACAGATCGCCTTCTTTGAAGATCGGTCGTTTGGCCTTCTTTTCATGTTTTATTATGACTTGAATTGGACGAAACCAGTTGGCAGTTGAAGTGATGAGAAGGAGAAAAAAATGGCAAACTAAAATCAATTAACAAATCCCAACATAAGTAAATTAGAAGCTATACAATGCAAGCGGACAAAAATGATGCCAAATGACAAGATCAAGGCACTACATAGGCTGGTGAATTTATTGAAGCCGAGAAGATCACATAACCAAACCCACAACAAAACACTATGGTCATAACCCATCCACACAAGATTTTCATCAGTAGTTTCCAGTTCAAGTTCTGCATTACAAAACCATAATAAAACAATAACCATCAATATAAAATGGATGTTAAAGATGATTTTCAGTGTGGAAATTAAGGAAACTCTTACCCTGAAGTCATCTGCTAGTCCAATTCCAACCAAGGACCCAACAAAACCATGTACAGTTGAAACAGGAAGGTTAATTCTTGAGACTATAATCACTGCTGCCACGGTGGAAAGCTGTGATGCCACCCCTCTTGAGTTGCTCATGTATGTTAATTTCCCACCTAAACACTTTGTCAATCTCCAGCCATATACGAAAAATCCCATTGCAGCGACGAGCCCTCCAATTGCTCTATTCCACCAGCTCACATGTATAGATTTCTGACAGTGATGGTATTGATTTCAGTGCTGAATCCATATAATGTGTATTGAAATCCAGTTGATGGTGTTCTAACTTACAAAATCTTCGCCGTGTCCGGAATATTTAGCCCTGTGTTTTAAGACA